>BJCM01085088.1:0-18522 GCA_018326385.1 Flaveria bidentis
CATTCCGAAGCTTGCTTCTTCTTCAAACTCTTAGAAGTCTCTTTCTTAGCAAGATGAGAAGTACTCCCACTCATAACACAGTCCATTTCTTCTTCCTAAGAGTCTTATTTTGTGAACAAAGCTAAACTTGATCACTTTCTTTCTCCATCATCATCTTTGCAGATGTTGTAGCAATTCCTTTAGGGTGAGAACTACCTTTAAAGCTAGATGGTTCAGGTTGTGTAGTAGTGATACATAACTGATCAGTCTTCATTTTGATGATGGGATGATTTGAACATGAACTAGAACTCCTGGTACTAGAATTCAAGTTTGTGTCTTTAGCCTTAACCACCTCAAATCCTGCAGAGATAAAAACTGGTTTTTGCTTAGAGTTAAAGGTGGCCTTGATCTCTTAAGCCTTCTTGTACTTCCTCTTGGCTTTCCTGATCAAGTTCTTTCTTCTTGACTTGGTCATCCCAACTCTTTTACTCTCCGCAGAATGATAGTGATCCTTTTTAAAATGATATTCTTCACACTTCTCAGAGGGCATCCTTCACTATCTCTTCTTCATCCTCTTCAATCATGAGGTCTATGAGGGGAAGCTCATCTTCACAAATTCCACACCTAATAGATCTTAGAGACAAGATAATGTGTGGAGGATCTATCTCACTAGATCTTAATCCCTGCTTATTTTGATAACAAACTTTTGCATGCAAGGATGAGGATATTATGTTCTTGAAGGTCTCTTCTTCAAGAACATAATTTTATGCCTTGGCTTTGCTGATCACAAGCTCAGCCTGGCATTCAATCATCGTTTTTATGATATATTTGATCTAAGTCATGTAGTTGGTACGTTCATGTTTAAGAGTTGAAATGGTTTTTGCTAAGTCCTCTATCTTTAGTTTATAATCATTTTTAGCACTTTTGAAATCAGATTTTAAGATATATAAAGACTCAAAATCAGATCTCATCTTTAAGTTGTGAGACCTGTAATTATTAACTTTAGCAATGCATTCAGGTGTACAGAGATGTTCCAATACCTTAGCTTCATCATGGTCTGCCATAAGTGCTTGGTTTTGAGATGCATCTTCCACCTGAAAGCTCTAGTCAAAGCCTCCTTCTTCAACACAACAGCAACTTGCGGCTTTGATTTTAATTCTGGGTGGCTCTCTCAGTGTAAGGCTTGGTTTGTGTTTGACCATCATTTGCCATTGGTGTTTTACACTCCTTTGCACAGTGTCCCATTTAGCTATAGTTTTAACAATTTACATTGTTTTTATCTAGACCAAACTTTCCACTGGTTGCATTGCATGCAAACTTCCTTTTTGTACTCTTGTAGAACTTCTTGGCTCTATGAGTGAGAAGAGCCATTTGTTGAACTATCTACGTGTATTCCAGGTCATCTAGATGGATACATGGAGAGCTTATGCTTTCATCTTCAAGGGTGAAGAGAAAGTTGTTTGTGCTTTCATCAGAAGACATAAAGGCTTGTGAAGAGCTTGTCTTTTGGAATGAGCTTTCTTGAGTGTAGCTTTCTCTTGGTGTTTCCGAGAAGGTGATGAAAAGACCCTTTTGTGAGTTGTCAGAGTAGCAGATAAGATGATATTGTGGTTCTCTACAATCCTTTCAACCACATAGAGGGTTGAACTCAGTTGATTGCTGGATTTACCAGATGAGTTTTGCATGTTTATCTCCATATGGTATCCACTAAGATTACCAAACAACTCTGTCAAAGTGAGAGTCTTAAGGTTCTTAGTTCTTTTTATAGCAACATAGTAATGTGTCCATTGTCTAGGAAGAAAGGACATGAACTTCCTTACAATGTCTTGTTCTCAAGAGTCACTCCAACATCCATTAGAGTGTCCAAAATCTCAACATACCTGAGGTATTGTGAAGTCATGGTTTCACCTATTTTGAAGGTGAAGTTTTCAAACTGCTGTTTCAGGAGATCCTTCTTGTTCTCCTTAGCTTCAGTTGACCACTCATACATCAGCTTTAGTGACTCCCATAGCTATTTAATTGTTTTGCACTTCTTGAAGCCTCTATATATGGAGTTGGGAAAAGTAGTTTAAAGGGTTGTCATGGCTTTTTTATCAATCTCTATTCTTTTCCTTTCTTCTTTGGAATAGTTAGCCATATCTTTTGGAATCATACCACCCCCAACAGCAGCTGAAGAGGTGCTTGGTATGTGAGGCCCTGTGAGAAAAAATTCCCACATCCTAGAGTCTTGTTACTTGGTGAACTCTACCATGCGTTGGCACCAAGTGTCAAAGTCTTCAGGAGTGATCGGTGGGGACTTTGTCATGGTTCCATTTTCTATATCAGCTTTAGTGAGAGCTTCCATTTAAGATGTTAAGTATTTTGTGTGTGTGTGTGTGTGTGTGTGGGATCTTAAGATGGTGAGATCTTACAATCAAAAGCCTGGAATGCTTTGATACCAATTGCAGGACCATTTAAGGGATGGTCACTTACAACACCGCACACAATGAGGAGAGGTTATATTAGAACACTTAACAGATCAAATATGGAGCCATAACTATATGGTTTGATACTTAGAACACAGGTAAAGATGAGATAAAACAAGAACAACACATGGATAGTAGTTTTCAAGAATGTTGTATATTACTCTCAAGTGCTTTTACAAGTGTTACAAGCATAAAGAAAGTTACAAGGACCTAAGATACTCTATACTACATCCTACGGCCAAACATGCCTAGAAAGCCAGCGGGAAACATATGATCAAGACAACATCAAAATCAAATATAGAGTCAAAAGGCAGATTGCCTTTTTACTAGTGACCATGAAATGTCATAGCTCACATCCTAATATATTACAAAAAAGATAGAAGTACATAAATTAGAAAGCAAAAGGACTCAAGTCCTCAATGTACAATTACCAAAAGCATGGACCTTTTCACCAATTTATGTAAGTTGGTGATTGTATGAGTTGCAACGGAAAGTGGTTAAGCTTTATGGTAAAGTACATCAGATAAAGCATGTGTTCAATAGTCTTCAGAAGAAATTTGTCTTCACTTCTTGGCTTCGGAAGACTTTGTCTTTGAAGCTTCGGAAGACTTCACTTTCGGCTTCAAAAGATATTGGTTTTGGATTTGGAATATTTTACACTTAGAATAATTCTAGTGCATGGTGTAAAACTTCCGAATCATTTCTACTCTGTACTTTAGTGCATGCATGCAGGAAAGACTTTGGATGTTTTAGGTGCATCAGCCTTCTATAAAACCTTACACAAAGGCCCAGTTTGGGAGAACATTTGAGATATCTGAGAACACTCTTGATAAGAACAAGGTGTGACATCTTAGGGTTGGCATAATATTTGTACATATGCATGTGGCAAATATGATATCAGTCCTGCTGGCTGTGAGGTACATAAAAGAACCAATCATAGACTTGCAAAGATGTTCAACAACACACTCCCCTTCAAGATAAGGTCCTAAGGAGTGGTGTCTTAGCAACCTTGCACTCAGTCAAGTGAAATTTTTCTAGTATGTGTTGCATATTCTTTAACTGGTTTATGAAGATACCATTATCAACCTGGTTCACTTGAATTCCTATAAAGACATTGAGTTCCTCGATGATACTTATATTAAATCTATTTTTCATCATCTTCTCAAAGTCTTTAGAGAGTTTTGGATTAGTTGTCCTGAAGATGATATCAACTACATAAATTTGAACAAACATCAACTCATTCCCTATTCCTTTAATGAAGAGTGTTATGTTGATAGTACCCCTCTCGTAACCATGCTGAACAATGTATTATGATAGTGTATTTCCTTAGAGCTTGATGCAACCATAAAGAGCTTTGTAAAGCTTGTAGACATACTCATGATGATATGAGTCTGTAAAGCCAGGTGGTTGTTTAACATACATTTCCGCATCTATCACTCCATATAGAAATGCACACTTGACATCAATTTGATAGGCCTTGAAATCCTTAGATGCAGTAAAAGTAGGGAATATCCTAACACTTTTTAGTCTTGCTATAGAAGCAAAACATCAGTGTAGTCAATTGTTTCTTCTTGTGTGTACACTTGAAAAACTTGTCCTGGCTTGCTATCGATGACAAGTCATCTATCATCCTTCTTATTCATGAAAACCCACTTGGTACCTATTGGTGTCTTCCTATAAGGATAAGGGCATAGGTTCCAAACCTTTGTCTTTTAAATCAAAGTACCTCCTCATACATTGCTTCAACCCAACTTCCATCCTTTAGAGCCTTATTAACATTCTTTGGCTCAATCTAAGACAAAAAACAAGAGTGAAGACAAACATTTTTGTCATGGGTTTGTCCTCTTATTCTAACCCCAGTCTCAACATCTCTGGTGTTGTTTTTAGTACGATAGGACTTGTGGATTCTCAGTTGAGGAATCACAAGAAGTTGGTTGGACAGATCTAAATTAGTGAAATTCAGATATGGTGATTAAGTATCCCCACCATATGAGCACACTTCTCAAAAGAAACTTGATCCAATGAGTGTGTGACATCATTGATGTTGTCTTCTATAGAGTGGTTATCATCATCAAGAAATTCTTAATCACTATCACCACCTCCATCTCCTCCTATATTAGAAACCCCTTTATTTGAGTTTTTGTGTCTTAGTGCTGGAATTGGTAGGCACCTCAGATATATTAGCAAAAGAGTTTGTCATTATTATATTGAGAGGATTTCTAACTCTAGGGTTTGTTACCACTAGAGTTGAAGGAATTTTATCACTTTGTTATCTCAGATCAAATCTTGGGTCAGGATCTCCTATTGATAAGCCACTTGTAGATCCTAAAACATATTCACAAGATTTGTTAAAATAGTTGGTTACTAAATCAGTATCAAATAGCCAATCAGGACCAGAACTTTTAACACTAGGTGTGTGATCATTGATGGTCAAATTAGTTGACTTCTCAACTACTATAGTTCTGATATTGTGTACTATCTAAGCCTTATCTTGGGAATAGTATCCAATAAAGTGTCTATCATCTAATTTCTTAGAAAATTTGGATATGTGATATTTGGTATTGAAGATGGTGCAAGGACATCCTAATGACCTAAGGAAACTAATAAAATGTATCCTTTTATGCCATATCTCACAAGGAGTCTTACCATGAGTCTTGACTACTAAAACTCTATTCTACATATAGCAGGCAATGTTGATTGCTTCTGCCTAGAAGGTGATAGGCAGCTTAGAGTCAGTGATCATGGTCCTTGTAGCCTTAATTAGTGTCATGTTTCTCCTTTCAAGAAGACCATTTTGCTGAGGAGTCTTGGGAGCACTATATTGTCTTGTAATACCTATTTCATGATAATGTGTATTAAGGATTTGTTTCTTGAATTCAGTTCCTTGATTACATCTTATGATTTTGACCTTGTGATCACATTGATTCTCAATTTTAAGAATAAAGTTCTTCAAGATCTTAGGGAACTCATCCTTAGTTCTAGAAAAGAAGTTCCAATTATATCTTGTGAAGTCATTTCTGATCACCAAACAATATGAAGTCCTACCTTAACTCATTACCCTAGTGAGGCCAAAGAGATCCTTATCTAACAAGTGTAAGGGAGTAGTGATGTAGTTCTTTTTCTTTGGCTTGTGAGACACTTTGCCTTGCTTTCCTTTAAAAAATGCAGCATAATGGTCATCACTTGTAAACTCTTTCTTTGGCATTCTAGTTATCAAATCATATTTAATTAATTTACTCATGATCTTAAAGTTTACATGGCATATTTTTTTTGCCAAAGGAAAGACTTATCATTATTGGCTTTAGATAGAAAGCAAGAAATTTCTCTTGGTGGGGATGTTTCCTACAAATCCATCTACATGTTCCCTTTCCTGGGGGCTTTATGAAGGATATGCTCTTGAGGAACGACCACCCCAGGTTCGAGAACAATAAACTCATGCTCAGTGAAGAGCATGATATGTCTTTGGTCACAAAATTAGGATAAACTCAAAAGATTGTATCCAAGCTCCTTAACATAGTTTACCTTCTCAATGTTGGACTTACCATTTGTAATTCTGCCTTTTCTAGTGAATTAACCACATGATTATCCTCCTAATGAAACTAGCCCTCCATCAATCTTTTTAAAGTTCTGAAGCAAAGAACCATTGCTCGTAATATGCCTAAAACAACCACTATCAATGATCCATACATGTCCTTTGGTCTTTAGCTGAACTACATAGAATGGGATGGTTAGTTACATTTGGAAACCCAAGCCTTATTCGTCGTAGGCTCATCAAAGTGAACTAAAGATAGTTAAATAATTATTGATCCTATATCCAAACTTTGAGGATCATTTGCTATTGTTGATGAATAACATTCAGTGACATGGCCTTCCATCTTCTTCTACACCATATTTGGAAGATTAAACTTAGTTTTAATGACTTCGGAAGTTTTGGAGATTAGAACTTTGGAAGGTTTTGCATTAGTTACAACAGACTTGAGTACTTCAGAAGCGTTCCTTTCTTCTGAGACTAAATTTTCTTCTGAAAGTAATTTTCCACCTATCTTCTTCTTAAACTTAGAGTTTTTGAAGGAAAGAGATTTTCTTTCCAAAGCTATCTTCTTCTTCTACTACTACTTAGAAGTTTTCTTCTTCAACATACGGATAGTACTCTTGAGATTAAAGATGCAATCCTTAGTAAAGTGAGACGTACCACTAGACATGATGCATTCAACTAGCATACTTCTATGAGTCTTCTACTGATTTGAAGGCTGAGCTTAATCTCTTTCCACTTCCTTCTTCATATTCATAGATGATGCAACAGACTTCTGAGGGGGAAGAATTTGTTGGAGCATATATAGTCATATATAGTGTGTCCGTCGCTTGTCGAATAGTCTAGGCTTAATGTAATACACCAGATATGTTGTAAACACATGAAACTGGGTCATTCGGGGGAGCATATGCGAATGAGACTCAGTCGTACCACTAAGCCATGCTAATGGACCAGTCGTGCAACTGAGAGATGCGATTGGGACATCCGTAAGATTGAACCATAAGTATGGTCCAGTCGTACGATTGAACCATACGCATGGTCCAGTCGTACAATTGAACCATACGCATGGTCCAATCGCACGAATGGGCCCAGTCGCATCTAATATGGGCCGAGGCCTATATATACCAGTTTCAATGTGTAGAGAGTTTAAGGATTTTGAGAGGAGTCTGCCCGGGGGCCTAGGGCTACCGGATGAGAGGGGAGATCATGCTCAATCTCCCTTTGCCTAGAGTCTTGATTCTTATGTTGTAACGAGCTTGTACTCGTTAGGTTTTATCAATGAAACCATTCAATTATAGTTCGTGTTATTGATTGTCTCTTGGTTTTCGCTGTTGTTTATCCTTCTGTCAACAACATGCTCGGATGTTTACCGATCCAAGCCGACTTCACAGAATTGCTCTTAGAACTGGATGGTTTAGGCTATGCAGCAGTGGTGCATATTTGATCAACCTTCAATTCTTGACCAGGATGATTTAGACATGACTAGAACTCCTAGTACTGAAGTTCATAGTTGAGTCTTTAGACTTCACCACTTCTAATCAAGCAAAAATAAAGACTTGTTTTTTGCTTGGAACTGAAAGTGTCCTTGATCACTTGGGCTTTCTTTAATATTGTTTTACCAGCCCTGATCAAGCTCTACCAAGCTAACTTGGTCATCCTTGGTTCTTTTTTTCTCTCCAGGAGGATAGTAATCCTTCTTAGGATGATCCTCCTTACTCACTATAGATTCTTCCTTCACTATCTCCCCCTTCATCTTTATCCTTTTAGGAAAGGGTCATTGAGGGGCAGCTCATCTTGACTAGTTTCACACATTGGAGATCTTACGGATAGTAAAGTTTGTGGATGAGCTATCTCACTTGAACCAAACCCTGTTTATTCTTATAAAAAAATCTTTTCATGCAAAGACGAACATATGATGTTCTTGTAGGCTTCCTCTTCAAGAACACTCTTTTCTGCCCTGGCTTTGCTGATCATAAGCTCAGCCAAGCAATTAGTTAACTTGGTAATGAGATCTTTGATTTGAGTAATGTAATTTATGTGTGCTCATACTTAAGAGTTAAAATTGTTTTCTCTAAATCTTCTATTTTAAGTTTATAGTTATTTTCAGCTCTTTTGAAATCAGCTTTTAAAATATTTAAAGGCTCAATGTCAGATCACACTTCCAAGTTATACATGTTTACATTAGTAATACATTTAGGTGTATAGACATGTTCTAATACCTTGGGCTTCTTCATGGTTAGCCATCATTGTTTGGTTGGGAGAAACATCCTCTACCTTAAAGCTCCAATTAAAGTCTCCCCCTTCAATAACAACAACATCTTGTTGTTTTGGTTGGCTTCGCTTCTTAGATTAGGGAGCTGTAATAGCGTAGCTTTGTCTGGATTATGATTTTCCACCATCAGTCCTTGACGCCTTGCACTCCCTAGAAAAGTGTCCCATTTGATTAAAGTTGTAACACTTTATTTTGCTTTTATCTAATCGAAACTTTCCACGGGATACATTGTTGGGAAACTTTCTTCCAATTCTTTTGTAGAACTTCTTGGCATTATGAGTGAGAAGAGACATTTGCTAGACTATCTCCATATAATCAAGGTTATCTAGATATATACAATCCAAGTCTTCAAGAGTGAAGAAAAAGTTGCCATAATTTCATCAGCAAACACAACGGCTTGAGATGAGCTTGTCTTTCAGAATGGGCTTCTTAATGTAGCTCTCCCTTGGTGTATCAGCAAAGGTGATGAAAGGGAATTTTTATGAGTTGTCAGGTTAGGAGATAAGAAGATGTTGTAGTTCCTTACTTTCCATTTCAACTAGGTAGAGGGCTAATCTCTATTGATTGTAGGAAGAGCTGCTTGATGGAGAGGTTTTTAGTTCTCTTAGTGGCCATATAATAGTGAGTCCATTGTATGGGAAGAGAGAACATGAACTTCCTTATAATGTCCCTATTCTCATGCTTAACTCCAACATCCATGAGAGTATATAAAATCTCAACATACCTAAAGTAGTGTTTACTCATAGTTTCTCCGGTCTTGTAGGTGAAGTTCTCAAATTACTGCTTCATGAGATCCTTCTTGTTTTCTTTAGCTTCTCCAGACCCCGTCATACATAAGCATCAGTGCATCCCAAAGGTTCTTAGCATTTTTGCACTTCTTGAATCCCTTCTATATAGAGTTTGGAAGAATAGTTGGGAGAGTATTCATGGCCTTTAGATCTATGTTAGTCTTCTTTTTGGATCATCCCACCTACAATAATGGTTGAACAGGTTCTTGGCATGTGAGGTCCTTCAACAAAAAATCTCAACATCCTGTTGTCTTAACACTTGATGAACCCTTCCATACGTTGTCACTTAGTATCAAAGTCATCAAGAGTGATCAATGGACATTTTCTCATGACACCGGTTTCCATATCTACCTTTGTGAGAGCAGCCGCTCGTAAGTATTTTGTGAAACTGAAAAGATTTAAGATGGTAAGATCTTACAATCAACAGCCTTAAAAGCTCTAACACAAATTTCAGGACCATTGTTGGGGAGCAATGCAATAGTTTCACAAGGTTAGAGAGACTTGAACACTTCATAGATAAAATATTGAACCACCTAAATGAAACAATGAACAAAAGTAAAGAACACAAGCATAGCACAATAAGACAGTTTTCAAGAATGATGTATATTGCTATTAAGTGCTTTACAAATTTTAAAAGGCTTAGTCTTAAGGACCGGTACCTGAGATAACTAAACTACATCCTAGAGCCAACCACATGTTGAAGGCTAGCTGAAACACTAATTTAGACAAAAAGATCAATGTAAATTCAAAAGACAAATTTTCTTTTGACTAGTAACTATGACACGCCATAGTTCAGATCCTTATCTAATACAAAAATTATAAAAGTACAAAGTTAGAAAGTTACAAACTCTAACACCTTAATCTACAGTTGGCAATAGTATGAAAGTTCACAAACTTGTATAAGTTAATTAGTATTCAAAGATGCTAGGGAAAAGTGGTTAAACATTGTCAAAAGTAAGTTAGAGAAAGAATGTCTTATATGTCTTTGAAAGAAATCAGTCACCTTGCTTCAGAGGACTTTGTCTTGAAGCTTCAAAAGACTTCATCTTTGGCTTTGGTAGAAATGGTCTTTTGGATTTGGAATATTTGACACATAGTGAATTTCATTGAGATGTATCAAATGTTCCAAAGTAACTTTCTCTATACTTCAATATGAATTTTGGGAGCTCTTTGGTAGCATCATGTTTTATGAAACTGAAGGGATTTAAGATCATGAGATCTTACAATCAAAATCCTAAAACTCATTGATACCAATTGTAGGACCATTGCTAGGGAGCAATGCAACAGTTTCATAAGTTGAAGAGACTTAGAACACTTAACTGATCAAATAGGCAACATGCTAAATAAAACAATTAAGACAAGTAAAGAACACAAGCAAAACATAATAAGATGGTTTTCAAGAATGATGTATATTTCTCACACACGCTTTACAAATGTTACAAGGCTTAGTCCTAAGGACTAGTAATTGAGATACTTTATACTACATCCTAAAGTCAAAATCCCGATTGTCTCTTGATTAGTGACTATGACATGCCATAGCTCACATCCTTATCTAATACAAAAAGAATAAAAGTACCAAGGTGGAAAGTTATAGACTCTAATACTGTAATCTAAAGTTAATAAAAGTATGAAATTGCACCAACTTGTATAAGTTGATGAGTATTCAGAGATGTCAGGGGAAAGTGGTTCAACATTGTCAAAAGTAAGTCAGAGAAAGAATGTCTTCTATGTCTTCGAAAGAAATCAGTCACTTGGCTTCAAAAGACTTTGTCTTGAAGCTTCGGAAGACTTCATCTTTGGCTTTGGTATAAATGGTATTTTGGCTTAGAAAGATTTGATACGTAGTGAATTTCATTGAGTTGTATCAAATGATCCAAAGTAACTATCTCTATACTTCAATATGAATGTTGAGAGCTCTATGGTAGCATCATATTTTATGAAACTGAATGGATTTAAGATGGTGAGATCTTACAATCAAGAGCCTAAAAATCTCTAATACCAATTGTAGGACAGTTGCTAGGAAGTAATGCAACAGTTTCATAAGGTTGGAGAGACTTAGAACACTTAACTAATCAAATAGGGAACATGCTAAATAAAACAATAAACACAAGTAAATAACACAAGTAGAACATAATAAGATGGTTTTTAAGAATGATGTACATTGTTCTCAAGTGCTTTACAAATTTTACAAGGCTTAGTCCTAAGGACTTGTACCTGAGATACTTTATACAACATCCTAAAGTCAAAAGTCAGATTTTCTCTTGATTAGTGACTATGACATGCTATAACTTATATCCTTATCTAATACAAAAAGAATAAAAGTACAAAGGTAGAAAGTTACAGACTCTAAGACCTTAATCTATAGTTGATAAAAGTATGGACATTTCACCAACTTGTATAAATTGGTAAGTCTTTAGAGATGGCAGCAGAAAGTTGTCTATCTTTTGCCAAAAGAAAGTTAGAGAAAGCATGTCTTCTCTGTCTTTAGAAAAAATCAGTCTCTTGGCTTCGAAAGACTTTTTCTTGAAGCTTTAGAAAATTTATCTTTCGCTTCGGAAGAAATGGTCTTTTGGCTTTGGAAGATTTGATACTTTGTGAATTTGATTGAGTTGTATCAAATCTTTCGAAGTAACTTTATTTGTACTTCAGTATGAATGTTGAGAGCTCTTTAGTTTCATCAAGCTCTAAGTATAACTCTTAAACACTTGGTAGTCATTTTTAACGACAACAATTGTCTTCATCATATACTCCCTCATGTACTCTAAGCATGTAATAATAGACTTGTCTCATCTCCTAAATAATAATATGTTGTATATCTCACATAGATTGTTCAATTGGATATCACTTATTAAATTCTCGCATAAGATATTTTCACATTTTAAACTACAAAATTTTTAAGGACAAAATAGGTAAGTACGCCAAAAATAACATACCAGACATATAAGCTAAACTCAAATGTTAGGTGGAACTTGTTTAAACCAATCTAGCAAGCCTTGACTTTGATTGCCAATTTCTTTCATTTTCCTTTCGAATGATGGTATAGTCAGTTAAGTATCACACTTCTAAAGAATGTTCTAAACAAATCACCCCTCCATCTAGGTTTCATAGTTTCATGGATGTGTTTCAAACATAATCTATGTTTCGTATCTGGAAAAGTTTTTTCTAAAAAAGGAATACTACCTTGGGTACATGAAAACAAGATATATAATATGTCAAATCTTGATAGATAATATATAAACTAAGTTAGCACTCCAAAAAAACAGAATCTATGTTTTCCTTCTGTCTCTCAAAGATGAAAGTGAAACTAGAATTGGCATATAAATCAAGATCATGACTAAACACTCAAAAACCAAGTCTAAGATGATGTTTTTTCTTATTCAACCATAACATATGACATAGGATAGTTTCCATTATAAAAATCAATTCCAAATGCACTAAAGAATTAATCCTTGGTCTTTTCATAAAACAACCATCAAAACGTAACAAATGTCTGCCATAAATCTTAATATTATTCCTTCAAGGCCCTAAATGTATATAGATACTTTGAAACTGCTTGGTAGGACTTATTGGGTTAGGCTCCTTATCAACACTAATTTTCATAATTCTTACTTGGTTAGATCTTCTAAGATCATCAGAATAATCCTTTAAGGAGTTAATACTATAGTTTATAATCCTCTTGTAATTCTAAGTTACCATGACCTTAGCCCTAAAAACCTTCATTCTTGAGACCTTTAATAAAATTTCTTTATGGATCTACTCTTGTAAAGCCGCAATAGGTATAGAAGAGTTAACTAAAATTACATCTTGAATATCTTTAGCTAGAAAATTCAATATGCATAGCTTTACTTCACAAGGTCTGTAGATAGTTATGAGTATTTTAAAGGTCTTTACAAACCAAAAGCATAGTTCATTGTGGTTGGAGATATGGAGTAAAAAAGGAAATATGGGAATTAGATGCTTTTTTCTTGGTTTTTTTAACTAAGTATTTAACTCATCTGCTTGTTAGGATCCACTAGCATTTGTTATTATACTTTTGTCCTTAGAATTGTCTTAATTAATGTAAACCCCTTAAAAATTAGCTTTATTGCCCCACATAAAACTCAAAACTTTTCTTTGTCATTTCTTATAATTTGTAGTTTCCTTCTTCTCTAAATGGCATATCTCTTACATATGCCTCTATCGCTTCTATGTTTATACTTATTTCCCAACAGAAAAAGGTCTACAACTCGATCTTTAGCATGTCTCAATTGTTTCCGAAGTCTCTTAATTGCTTTTTATAAAGGTATTCATTACCTTCACTCAAGCTATAAAAAGCATCAGCCAAAAAATCATCTAGTTGAAAATTAGAATCAAGGTCATCATTTTACTCAAATTATCATTATCATTTACATCTAAGTTTGTAGTAGAGCTAAACTCCTCCATCTCTACTTCAATATCATCAATTGTATCCTCATCATAAACAATGAAATCATTGTCCTTATTATTCTCATAATCAATAACGTTATTCTTCTTATTGAAAACATCATTTTCCCTTATTCAAAGCATTCTTCTTATTCAAGTGATCATTATCTATATTCAAAAACTGCATCTCATCATTATTAGCAGCATTCTCCCTATTAAAATTATCATTCTCCTTATTCACATTAGTATTTACCACATCAGTAAACTCATTTAGAATATTATTATCCACCTCATTGTTCGTATGCATCTGATTTACAATATCATTCATATGATCATCATCTTTCTCTACCTCATTGCTCACAAGAAATTCATTGTAACCTATGTCTATCCATTATCGCTCTTATCCATCTCATTAATAACATTATCTATATTGTCATGCCTCTCTAGATCCAATGGCTTGTTACAAAGTGGTGTGTCCAAAGTGTATATATATTTTGATAAAGGTTTCTGCATAAATTCAATTTTAAATGGTTTTTACTTATGATAAACTACACACATAAAAGACAAGTGTCCCTGTCTTGTTGTAATATAGTATTGGTAAGAACCGCTTATCGATCCGTGGATATACTAAGTCTACTCAACAACCTTTATAATTGACTTTCAAATTAGGTTTTAATTTAGGAAATGATATGATTCATTTGAGGTGACTAACTATTTTTGTGGTTATTTTATAATGATAATATAAATAGATAATGATAAAGAAAGATAAAATGATACTTTTGATGATTCTTTCTATGAAGGAAGACTATCATCTGAAAATAGTGATAAATTTCATAGTGTGATTAAAGATATAAGTTTAAATAGTTATGTTAATGTTTATAAATGTGGGCCAATGGGGATTTCTCCTAAACCAACTCTTTCGTGACAAGGAAAGCCGCATCGAGTCACTTACAAGGCTAACTTCCAAGCCCCTAGTGATGTACGTAATCCATGTGACCTTTTTAACATACGATTTCTGAAAAACATAATTTGATGTAAGAAAAAAAGTTGATTAAGTTCTTTTTTAACATACCATTAATTTTAGAAAATCATAACAATTATAGTAGATGTCTCATACTAATAAAAGGAAACTTGCAATTGATCACTAAGTTAACGTCATATGATTTCTATAACCATTTCTAGTTCATTAGTCATGGATTTATTATGAAGATATGTTTTGCAATTGAAAGTTAGTTCATACATTTTTTTAACTTTATATTACATTCACAATTACAAATCATAAGTTTATAACTTCCCATTCAAATGTAGATGATTCCAATTAAAAGTTTACCCAAGATTATCATAATATTTACAAAACATAAAACATACCATTATCACCAATTGCATAAGTTTCCTCTCATTAGGATGATAATAAGATTTTAGCTAATTATTAGCTTGAACATAACAACAACTAAAATATATGATATATATGAAATCATCGTCTTTAGAAAACTTGTTATTTTCAAAAACATTTTAATTATGCTCCTTTGGTCCATCTTTGTCTTTAGAAAGTCTACAAACATAATTTATCATTTTTTGTTCATTTTCATCATTTTAGTTAAGATTTTAAGTATTAATTGATATGCTTTTGACATGTTTTTTTGTATATAATTTAAAGTATATCAAACATCCCCACACTTAAACATTATTTGTCTTCAAGCAAAATCATTTAAAATGACAATACCACCAAAAACAAATAAAACAAACGATAAATATGTCTTTTGGGAAATACGCAAGTAAATTTATTCTACCCAAATTTATAATTTTATTTATATGTGTAAAAATCCACACTTGTCACAAGTTACACTCACACTCGGCTATATATATGAAGTCACAATCAAGATTAAGTATAAGTAATACGCCCAATTGCCTAGTATGAATATGTGTGAAATCATATGCTTCTTAAGGGATCAAATCTCCTCCTAATTACGTATTTACTTAGATAAATCATTAGATCTTTAATGTGTTGTAATTTGGGTCGGCTCGGATATGGCTTATTTGATAACATAAATTACAAGGAAAGTAGGAAAAGGGTTCCCTAAACAATACTTCAAGCTATAAGGGATAAAACAACTCAAGGACTCCTTTTACAGATTGTCAATACCGTATTCTGCTTTTTAAAACCTCATATTAACGTTCACCCAAGGATGCATGAAACTATCCTTTCGTACAGATTGTTCAGCTTGAACTCAAATAGCACCCAACCGAATAAGTTTCACATGTTTGTATTGGGTTTAGTATATATATATGTTTCTAAGTTTATTTTGTTGAAGATCTTGAACATTATACAAATAATGTAATTCATTTCAGAGAGCAATATAAGAACTTTATATTTACTATTGCTTGTTCTTGTTCTTCTTGTCCTAATTGTGAAACCGTGTTTAATTTAATTTAGTGTTTCATACACAAGACCGATCTTCAATGAGATTACGATCTTTACAATTGATATCAAAGCCATAAGTGCTCTAAATCAATTTGATTCGAAGTTGAAGTTATTTGAAGAGTTTTCAAGCTACTAAATCAGTTTCTAGATGAGTATTGACTTGATTTGATTGATTTAGCTTGAATTTGGATGTGTTTGACATCAGTGACAAGTTAAACGAGTTTATTAAAAGATTTTAAGACATTTTCAGTGTTGAAATGGCTTTAAATGAATTAAATAGTGATGATTAGGATAAAACTTGAATGAAATTCATTTAGTTGAAGCTTAATTATCAATTCTTAACAAAATAATAGTGAACAATATGAAGTGGAAAATACCGGAATTTCATTGAAACGATTCTTCAAAGTTTGAGTATTCTCACACGAGAAGTAGACTCTTCACGCGAATAGTTAAACAATTCACAAAAGTTTGTTACTGAAAGATTACTTTCGCATGAAAACCTAAACTACTCACAAAATTATGCTATAAAGTTCTTCACGCTAGAAGTACAAGTGAGAAGGGTCGCGCGAGAAGTTTAAGCGATAAGTTCACGCAAGAAGTTCAAGATTTCAAAATTGTGAAGTTAAAATTCTGATTTTTAAAATGTAAAATTTGAAGAATCTTACGGGTACTTTGAGTCTAAATAATAAGACTGGAACAAGCTCTAAGCCTCCAAGACTTTTGAGTTAGTATGATTATCCTGATTGGGTGTATCGGTTTGAGAGTCATGTCCTTTACACCAAACAAAGGATGTCACTATTAATAAAATACGGACCATATATTCCTGTGTATACAAATGACAAGGGAAAAATGGTTCCAAAACCAGAACACTTTTGGGATAAGGAAGATAAGAAGAAGCTAGAACTTGATGATAAAGCCTATGTTGTAATAACCATGGCTTTGATTGCTAAAATTGCTTAGAATTTCAAACAATTTAGAGTTGCCAAAGTGTTATGGGAAGCCATGCAAACTCAAATAATGGAAAACAAGGATATGAGAGAAAGTAGAAAGGATATGTTGAGCCAAGAATTTAACATGTCTAATCATGTGCTTGGAGAGATGTTAAGACACATATGTCTAGATTTGAAAAGTTAATCACCAAGATGAAAAGTGTGGGTATTACTTTGGAGAACATAGCTGTTAACAAGAGGCTATTGAAATCATTGTCATACAGTTGAAGTCACTTTATCTCTTAGTGAACTGATATCTACCATCAAATCATATGAAATGGATGATAAGCGAAGAGCTACTAATCATATGAACTCAATGGGAGCTGAAGCAGCTGCATTGGATGTAAAAATGGCTACCAATCCAAATTACTATATGAGTTACACATAAATGTGTCAACAACAACAATAGTCTAGTAGCCCATTTGTTCATTCTAGCCAAGAAACATATGTCCCTGATTTCCAAGTTGTTAATCCTAATCAATTAACTCCAATGCAATCTCAACATATGTCATAACAACCACAAGCACATCCATACTCATTTATTCAACATTCACCTCAAATTCAACAAGCTTTTGTTGCTAACTCCAACCCATCAAAACAAACCATTAAAATTGATGAAGAACATCTTGCATTATTCACTACTTTCTTGTCCAGTTATCAAGCTTTCATGGCGAGAAGGTTAAGTACACTAAATATAATGGTTATTAATTTACAGCAAGTTAACCTAAATGATGTAGAAGAAACTGATATAAAAAATAAAATGGAAATGATGATATACAGAGCAAAGAATTTTGCAAGAAGAACGGGTCAGAAAATGTTGAGATTGAACAATTCAAGCAAAATTGGGTATTGATAAGACAAGTTTGAGATGCTATAACTGTGACAACCTGGGCATTTTTCTAGGGAATGCATAGAACAAAAGATCAATCAGAATGAAGGTGGTAAGAGAATTGTGATAGTTGAAGTTGAAACCACGGATCATAAGCCAAGAACTTCCAACAACAAAGCTCATTTATCTGAGACGAATGTAGAATATGACTGGTCTAATCAAATGAAATACTAGATCTCAAATTATCCACAACATTATTAGCAGAGATCAAAATCATTAAAAAAGAAGAGTCAAAAGAAAATCTATTTGAAGAGTTTGTGTTATGTGATTTGCTTGAAGGAGTTTTTGCTGAAGTTGAGAAAATCCATGATAAAGAGATTGATACTATTGAGAATGTTATTAAGACTACTCCATCATAATCAGAAAAGATTGAGGTTGTTGAGATGATCTTGGATGGAAAAGCTATTGAGAATACTCTAGCCAAACAAGAAAAAAACTTCTATTGTTATTGATGCTGGACCTTATATGCCCAAGACACATATAAGATTGATGTGGTTAGTACGTTATGATCCAAGTCAGGTCATACGCAATAACAAGCTAAACAAACACCAATTAGTATTTATTTGTTGATGAGATCATACAAATAAATACCGACATCAATTTAGAAATGGGTTTTTCTAAAACGTTGCTTTTGTAAAAGAACAACATTATGTGGATAATTTGTTCATGAGAAATTGTTTGTTTTATTATTTAACTTGGTTAAATAATAACAAATAAAAGTGTGTTATTGTTATAAAATTAAAAGAGGTTTTAATTTTATAAAAATGAAGGGTAAGAGTGTAACA
>BJCM01085095.1:0-22148 GCA_018326385.1 Flaveria bidentis
GAGCGGTGACGCAAAGGTACGATTCGGGCAAACCGTGTGGCGCCGACCAAACGTCACTAGTTAAGTTTATACCGGTATTTATATTTTCAAATAATACAATTAAATCATTTTTTGCTTGCTTCTATAATTTTAAACAATAACGTCTAAGTGTAGTACGACTTACGTGAGTGTAACGAGGTTCAAGCGTCTCTCAAATTAAGTTGGTTAACCTAGGGTTGTCGAAGTGACTAAAAGGCAAAGCTTCTTGAATCACAAACTTCGCCATTCGATCTGGAACCTCATTAACGTTGTAATTAAAGATTCCACCGTCTCCACCTAATTGTATTTCTTGCGAATCCGGATTATTTTTCAACGACTTACAAAATTTCTTGTTAATGTGTTTGCTTCAAGTCGTGTTAGAATCTTTAGCAAGCAAAGCTCCACAAAACTTACAACGAGCCTTTATAGATCCGTCACTCAACTCAACCATATCCTAATTGCACCAAATATCCATGTTACGATTGTGTGCAAGAACACGAACGACGGTTGGAGAGTTGGATGAACCTTGACCAATGGAAGATTGAGTGTGAGCCATATTGATATTTGAGAGTAAAAGTGTAAGATAAGAGAGTGAAAATGTAAAACGAGACTAAACGAGAGTATTTTTTTTGCGTTTTTTGCGTATGTTTTTTGTGTTTGAGGCTTTGGTACTCAATCATATCAACCCACACATATTTATACTAATTTAAGTGGCAAAAAACACCAAAAAACGGTCAAAAATTAATCCCAATGGCTATATAGCCGTTAAAAATGGCTAGTTTGGAAAAAAAACGGTAAAAACCGGGTTGGACCCGGGTTCGACCGGGTCGGGTCCAGTCCGGGTAAGGTCGAGTTCTAAAAATCCTAAAAAATACAAACCGGTTTCAACCTGTCGGTTTTTTCCGGGTTCGAACCCGGTACACCCTGTAACGAGTTGTACCCGAACCCGGGTCCGGGTCCGGGTCGGGTTTACCGGGTCGGATCCGTACCCGGATTTTTTGTGCATCTTTAGTTAGTATCACAAAGTTAGTAAAATTCACTCATACCAAGGTTTGAACCTTAGACCTCCAAAAAAGATAAAAGCCTCCCAACTCTCGCTTAACCACTAGGCTAAGAAATCATTAGTATCTTCATTCACTTGTTCAATTCCTAACTTTGGTATCTTCAACCGCCACTTCCACTTTGTTTTTCTCCACGTACCCAAAAACATAAAATTCGCCAACTGTCAAATAAAACCACAATTTACAAGCAGAAAATAGAAGCCTTATGTGTTGTCTTAGACAAACAAATAACAACCAATGAGTCCCGTAATGAGCGAACTGGGTCACCAGCGACATCTGTGTTCGGAGGTGTGGGTGACCTTTCGCCAATAAATTTACCTGGATGATCAGACTTAAAAAGTATTCGTTAGTTGTTCAAAAAAAATTAACAAATAACAACATAATATTGAAACTAATAATTTGGACTTATTAAGTTGGTAATAGCTCTAGGTTTGTTTAGTTGGTAACTGGACTATTTTAACAGGTCCAAGTTGTGTTTTAGTTGGAGAATTGGGCTTATATACTAAATAAAAAGTCATATATTTTTCATAAAACTAATGAACAAAAGGGATCATGATTTTTTTCCACAAACCAATAGTGTCGATAATTAACAAAAAAGGTTTGGGTCACTGCTTGAAATTCTCGTGTTATAACTTCTACATGAAATGCAAAAAATAATTGTGTTGGGTCATCTCTAACATCTCGTTATAACTAGCTTCGCCAATACCAATGATGTATAAACCTAAAGATTCACACAACAGGCAATGACACACGAATTATGTGTTTAAAAGAGTCTAGACACATTTACGCGTTGGGCAAATCCCATAATGCCAGTCCAAGGCTGATGTCACAAGGCTTAGTGCCCTTGTACCACTCATAGCCATGGTTTACACTAGTCATTTCAATGGGTAATGGCACCTCAGCATCTTATAACAATCATTATAGCATGCCTTTCTCTATTTCCTTGAAAAAGGCGCTCAGCCTACAAGAACTGTTCAGGATATTTTAAAAAAAAAAAGAAAGAGTTTTCCCACCCTCCAAGTATCCATAAATGGAATCGGTGGATTCGGAAAGTTAAAATCTTGTTGTAGGCCCATCAAAGAAGTATTGCGGATATTTATTAAATATAGTAAATGTTATTATTTGAAAAAATTAGAACATGAGATTAATGATTTTGTTCAATTATATGATTTATATCTAATTTAGAATTATATATAAATAAATAGCATGGGTCATAAATTGCATGGATTAAATGCAATTAGATTGGACTTCTTTGTTAAACCATAAAATCCGTTTGTTTCAACAAGATCAAAATAAGAGTTTTAATGTTGTAGTACTTTTCTTTTTCTTATGTTTTATTTTATTCACAACAATCATATCTAAACTTAATCTCCCTCAAATCAATCTTAAGTGTCAATAGATTGAACCCCTCGTAAAAGTTCACCTAATTTTCTTACAAATTGCATCCAACTCAACATTCGTGCAACGAATTTCAACTAACACAAGAACAACCAAACTTCAACTAACTTTTCTCGACATAACCTTCCATATAGTCAATAAAATGAAATGCCGAGCAATAATAACCCCCACACAATCCGACGAACATACATAACCCTAACGCGTACTCTATTAGGAAAAAGTCAAAACCATGTACCGAAAAAGAATAATAGGTGTTTGTCAAGGCTTGTGTCGCGACTTCTGAAGACCCTGATATAGGGAATCAACAACGATCGATCCATTTCGTTTGGTGAAAAAAAATCCTTAAAACATATTTCAAATCAATTGGAGGAACCGAACGTACAATCCATCAAGTTATTTTAAAATGGAAGTATATGAACATGAATAGGTTCAAGTTCAACAATCTCTAGAAGAACAAAGTAACCACGCGGCGAAGTGATCAATTGATAGAATACATAGTGATGTAGGCGGAGCATAAGATAACTAATTGAATTTGTTGATTCATTAAAAATACTATGAACAATTGTTTTAACTATCGTTAATTCTCATAGAATACCGATAATCAAGATAATCACACACTAACACACACGTACTTTGTGATAGTGAGAAAATTAATTTTTTCATAAATTTCAAACTGATCATTTCCCAATGTTTACATGAGTATAAAAAACAAGTCAAAAGTCGAACGTGTCTGAAAAATATAAACATGCCTCAAAACATAAACGTATAAGAAACTGGGCTATAAACAAAGTTAAACGAAAACTAGAAATAAAACAAAAAATTAAAAAAATGTCATAAAATAAACCTTTTGTTTTTTGGCCGGAACGATGACTCAAACCGCCTAAGGCATGATCTTAACCACATAAATGAAATTACAAATTACAAATGCTTGTATATAACAAATTAGTATACGTGTAGTCATACAAATGCATGATCAACAATTTTTGTTCAACTTACCAAAAACCATACACGTATATGTGCTCGTAGTACCACCGGTCATTTTTCTAATAATTGTTTACAAATAAAAATAATAATATAAAAGGCAATGCCATCATGGATGCTTCCAATTGTATATATCACCAGACCACCCCATTGCCAAGTGTCACTAGAGTCTTCCTCTATCACCCGACCAAAGCCATTGGAGATAAGTTTTAAACAAGTTTGGGACCAATTCAGTTGGACGTACCTTAGGGTAGGTATTATGGTGTTTTATAAATCTTTGATATCCAAAACAAATCAGTTGAATAAGCTGACAGTTATCATTTTAAAAAAAATCTTCGTTTAATGGTTGAATTCATGCTTTGAAACTTAGAACTGGTTGTGTAAACTGAAGTGGTCATTGAACGTACGTTATTATTTATTTTATTTTTGGAATATGTAACACAAGCAACGTAGATGTTGTGTTTGTCATTTTTGGAAGAGAGGTTTAGTTGAGTTTGTGTAAGAGCTTCTTCAATGAGAGATTTTTAAATTCAAGTGCGCTACGAATGTCGTACGAGGAAATAGACCAAAGACTTTACATGTTCTTAAGAAAAAAAATCCTAGAAGAGACGGAATTTACATGAGAGGGGGAAAATGAACGTTATGAAAGCATTGGCGGAACCAGCTTGGGGATGGGTCAAGCGACATCATTATTTTTTTAATTCAAATAGAATGTATTATACAGGAATTTCGAATGACACAATTGTTTTACCATTGTCTTCTGAAAAAAAAAAAAGAATTACTACCCCCATTGCTCGATCATTGGTCTTAAAAATTAAATAGGTTTTATTGTAAGTTAAAAAAGTAATTAAGTTATATAAAAATTTAAATAAATAACATTGTGTTAATTGTATAGATTATAGAATAGTACTATAGTAGAATAAAAAGCCCAAGTTCCTAGCTAGACAATTCTTATTTTCTATTACCCACTCAAGGTAAAACCTAATTTGAAATTGAAGACAAAGTTATGTAACCAAATGCATATATGAACGGATGTTTGCATTTGCAATATTGAAAAAAGAACTCTATGAAATAATTATCATTCAAGATACGATGGATCATTTTCAAAACATAAAAAAATTATTAGTAACAAGTATAAAAGACGGTTCTTTATATTTTAATGACATTGTATAATTATTATGTTTTATCTAATGACAATGTCTTTGATTTTGGGACTTGTCCTGGCCCGACCCTTGAACAGCTTGAAAATGATAATGTCTAGATTGTTAGAATCCAAGGACCGTTGACACCATAAGAAAAAAATGGTTTTGCTACTGTATGAAATTTTATTATTTTAAAGCAAGAAACGAGGTTTTGGATGGAGCGGTGTATCGACATGGGTGACTTGGGGTCTTTAACTTCCTTCATTGTAGAGACTCTAACTGTTTAAGTTATTGATGATATGTCAACAACTCAACAAGAGTGTGACAAATATCTCACTCATCGGGTCTAGTTTATTTGTTCTTTTAAAAAGAAATTAATGAAATAATAGTATCATATCGTGGTCGGTTATTATAGAGTGTGACTATGTTTCTCTATAATTTAATTTGTTTCTTGCAACTAACCATATCCTACTATTGTTTCTTCTTCTTTTTCTTTTATTATTATTAACTTTTGCCATGGTGAATCTAGTAGCTAGTGAGAAAGTAGCACTCAAAAACATATTCAACATAAAACAAATGACTTTCATTATCAACAAACCATTACACATTTCAACCAGGATTCAATACAATCTAATACACAACATCAGAAAATAAAAGCAATTAAGAGCCTTCAGACCTAATCATTGAACACACGAAACACAGTTGGAAATTCAATAACACATTCAAGAAGAATTCACATATCCTGGCGAATTTAGGCGCACTTGAATCCGCTAGGGGCTTTCTTGCCACAAACATTAAGAAGCAAGCTCAGAGACACAGGCACATTTAGATTGTTCCCCAAAACATTAGCTTTGATGGCAGTGCATAGGCAAACCGCAGCCTCGAGGTCAGCAAGGCCTTTAATGAGGGTGCAGCATGGTTTGGTTGGCGGTGAACCCACTTCGACGCTAATCAAACCAAGCAAATCGGCACACACCCCAAGTTTCAAGGTGTCTTTCGGGCACGTAGCCTTAGTTGGCTTTGGTTTTGGTTCCGGTTTTGGGGTTGGGGTTGGGCTAGGGCAAGTCCCACAACCACTCACCATGACAAAAAAGAGCACATTGAGTACTAGAAAAAGAACTAGTGAAGCATTGCCCTTAGAAGCCATCTCTTATGTTTAGGTATGATAGTGTAGTTGAGGATGATTTGTGAGTGTAGAGAAAGGGTACGTTGTAGGGTTTATATAGGTGCAAAAGCTTGGGTGTTGATCCAGATTTGCTGGCATCAAGAGGTACACATTCATTCATATTTTACATATAATAATGGAGTAACCTATCTTATATTTACTAGAGATATAATTATTGTAATATAAGTTTAGCTACATTGCTAGAGTTATTGTATCATATATGTAGGTTTGAAATCGCTATATTCATAAACTTAACACAAAACATGGACGAGTGACATGATTAGGTATCGAGTCTTGTGAGGGGTTTTATATGCGCGTTAAGATTGCTTCTTTATTATTATCATCAAAACGTATGTTATCAGGACAATGACCGCTAATCACCGGACGAGTTACATGATTAGGTATTAAGTCTTGTGAGTGGTTTTATATGCGCGTTAAGGTTGCTTCTTTCTTATAATCAAAACGTATGTTATCTTTGACCATCGCAAATCACTGGTTTTTCAATGAGTGTTACCGGTTTTGTTCTTTGTTTTTGTGTATTGTGTACCAAGTCATTTCGTCCTCTTGACTTTGGCCCAGTCAATTTTTTGTCCAAATTTGATATCTTTTTTTTCAAGGGAAACAAGAGGTTATGAATATTCAGTAGTTGTAGTTTGTGGCATTATTTGAGGTGGTGTGCAATCCAACGAATTAAGAGACAAAGGGGTGGTTCATGATGCTTATAACTCCAGTACAAATCGATGTTCATTCATTTCTTTTTGTCTTGTCAATCACATTATTATAATTATTGTTAAGATCGAGAATTCCATGTGTTGGTTAGTAGAGATTGGAAAAAAAAACCAGAGACCAGATACTACTAAGAAAAAAAAACTCTATGCACAATTACATCGCAATGCTTAGCTAGGAAAGCGAAATTTGCGACGCATTGCAAAAAAATCTTTTGTTAGATGATCTCTCAGGAAACGGTTTGTGACGATTTGCAATGCCATTTGCGTTTCTTTTATGACAAAAAGTTGTTATCATTATGTTAACAACCAAATATGTATAATAACTTTAACTTACCTAAAATTGAATATTAACTTTTAGATGAATATGCGACAAACGATTTTTAATTGCGTTATGATTTACTATATGAATATATTTTCAATAGACACTTATTTATTTATAAGAAATTTACAAAATTAGACCCTATGGTTTGATCATATTGAAAATTTAATTCTCATATTTTAAAAATTACAAATTAGTCCAAACATTTGAAAGTATGCTGCAAATTTAGTCCCCACCATTAATGTTCGTTAGTTTTTAACGATTGAAAGACTAAATATGCAATATGGTCAAATCATGGGGACCAATTGCGCAATTTTCTCAAAAAACTAACAAAATCATATAAAATTAAAAAATTAAAATTATAAATATTCAAGTAAACGTTAGTAAAGAAATTCAATAATTGTAAAATATAGAATAAAGCTTAAAAGTTAAACTAAATTTAAAGAGTAAATAAAAGTAATAATAAAATGCTTATAAAAATAGAAAACGAGAAAATGAAAACTATGCTTAACTTTTTTTGTTATAATTATTTTTAATAAAGTTTATATGTAATGTTTAAATCAAAAAATACCAAAACCTTGTGAAAGTATAAATCCAAAATATGAAAAATAAAATCCAACCGTTTTTTATTTTTTTTAACTTTAATATGATTTTTTTAATATTTATTTCGAATTTTATAAATGTTTATCTTTACTTTTCGCTTTCTCTTTTTACATACATTTTATTTTTAACTTTTATTTAGCTTTAAATTTGATTTGATTTTTTAGCCTTTATTTTATTTTATTTTTTTATTTAAATTTATTATTGATTTTTATTTGAATATATTATATTTGATTTAACTTCTTTTAAATTTTATTTGATTTTCAAATATTTTTTATTTTTTTGAGCAAATTGCATAACCAGTCCCTATGGTTTGATCATAGTGCATATTTAGTCCCCAATCATTAAAAACTAATGGACACTGACGGTGGAGACTAAATTTGTAATAAACTTTCAAATGTTTGGACTAAATTTACAATTTTTAAAACCTGAGGACCAAATTTGTAATATGATCAAACTATAAGGACTATTTTTGCAATTTTCTCTTTATTTAAACTTCAAATTTAGCATTTACGAAATGACAAATACTCTATGTTATATGTTATTGTTATTGTTGTTATTATTATTATTATTTTATTATTATTATTATTATTATTATTATTATTATTACTATTATTATTATTATTATTTATATTACTATTATTAGTATTGTTATTATTATTGTTATTATTATTATTACTATTATATTATATTATTACATTATTATTATTATTATTATTATTATTATTATTATTATGTTTATAAGTAATAATAATAATAATAATTAAAATAATAATTATAACAATAATAACAACATAACAAAAACAACATTACAAGGAAATACATTATTGCTTATATCATCACTAATAATTTGATTTTTATTTGTGTAAGTATTAAAATAAAACAATTCACAAGAATTAGCGAATTGTATTTTAATTTAATAACAATCATTAACATTAACACGAGAAAAAATTAATAAAATAAGGTATTCAACACTTTTGTGTCGCAATTTTGCTTCGCATTTACTACGAACTCTAGTGTTATTTTAATTTTTTTATAGATTTCTTGTTGAAATTCCATTCAAAATACAGGGTTTCAGTCCCCATGGTAAATATGTCAGATTTGTCATGTTGGTTTTTAAGAGTGTAAATCATGCAGGACAACTAATGGGACATGTATTAGGGTATGTATTAGGGTTGATACATGGGATAAATTTAATTATAAATCTTGTACGTGTTTAGATCATGCATGGCATTACATAATACGCACGTGATCACCCAAATTGGTGTCATATACATGTTTATTGGCATCAAAATTGAATATATAATAATATAATATATAATCGTAAAATATATAATAAAAGCTTCATTAAACTTGAAATTATTGAAGATTATTGAATTGTTAGAATTGTAGTTGGGTCTTTCATGTTTTGAATCAATACTTGTATGAGTTTAAGATGAAGTTTCAGGTCAGGAGAATGACAACAACAGATAATTATTAACTAGATGAGATTATAACGGTTTATCTAATACCCACAAGGAAACACATGAACCTAAGGTTCAACCGATAGGTATGAGACTGGGTGTGCGATAAGTTATTAAAATTAACTATAAGATTTAAATTTCGAGAAGATTTCTCGTACCCTACTCGTAGTTGCCACTAGAAACGTGTCCAAAGTGAGCGGTAACATATGTCATAATGGCCCCATAATATGATTCGAATGGACTTCGAGAATGTTCATTTCAAATGGTGGGTTTGGGCCCAACGCTAATTTTATGACTTCAACAATAAACCCATTACAATTTGGAGTGGGTTAAGCTGTAAGCATGGTCAGTTATAACCTGGTTACTGGTTAGTGGTTAAGCGATCATTAAGCCATTAAGGCCATATTTTGAGCCCAATTAAAAGCCCAGTTATTATTCGTAATGCATGATTGGATTCTACCTTTTGTATTCTTTTATTTTTATTTTTTTTTCTATATCATGAGAAGCTTACATGGTAAAGTCAAGGGAACCGAAGTAATACCCTTTGTTAACGAACATACTAGATTAGTCGTACCTTTAGTTATGTAGGTGACCTTTAAGTTATCCTAATACAATATTATTATTTTATAAAAGTTACAATATAAAATAAGTATGGTTTTATATTTACAACAAATATAGTATTGTTATCTACAAAAATTAAAAAAAAATTGCATTTTCCAACTAATTGTGATTTATGCTCGTAATTGTATCTTTTATGCTTGTCATTGTGTCATCGTAATCGGGTGTATTGTTTTTGTTGCCGTAAACCATCATGATTGCGAATCGTATATCTTTATACAAAGTTAGGGAATGGATCAAATTAATAATGAAATAAGAAATGTGCATCCTTATGTGATTTGATCTCTATCTATCACATATGCATCGTTATTCAAGTGGAATGTATTTATACAACTTGGAATTCTTATAATAGGTTCTTTGTCACAAATCGAGACTAAACAACTACTTTATCAATTGAACTTGTTTCGTAATTTAAAATATTAACTATCTTAAACTTTTTCAATATATGTTTATGTATTTTCTTGTAAAAAAGGAAAGTCGTTTCACATAGTGAGTCTCTTTAGAAGCAAACATGTATATCTCATGGGAAAACATAGATTTTCTTATCGTTGATCTTCTGCTGGAGAGATTTGAGTTCAATCATTAGAATCGGCCGCACACTTGATGGCCACGCGAATTCAGCAAATGTGTCAAAATCTCTACGAGCAAATTGGAGAGCAAGTTGTTCACGTTACCATTTTAACTAACGCTATGACAATTCAAAGATACAAATTGCAAATGAACAAGTTGGTTTAAGAAGCAATGTTTCATAAACTGAGTGTGACTCAAAAGTTGTTTGTCCATGACTTCATTTTCCAAAGTCAATTAATAAGGTATCATCAACCAAAACTAGAAACTTCACGCAATGAAATTATTCGAATTACAAACATCATTATAAGCCTAACATGACCCAGTTAACATTTTGTGTCAATATATGATAAATGTAAAATTGGATGATTGGGTTGTATATTACACATTGCGTTACACCTGAAAAGTTAGTTATTTTTTTTAATGTAACAATATTATATTTATATTAGAAAGTTTAAAATTTTAATATGGTATAATCATATTAAAATATTGATAAAATATATATAGATATAAGTTATTCGAGTTTAAATAGCTTATGAACTAGAACTTAGTGAAAAGTTCTCAATAAAATGAATAGATTAATTGAAAATTACAGAGTAACAAAAGGTAAAAAGGAGAATTCGTCTTTGCGATATTGTTATTAAAATTAACTGTAATTATATCAATTAGACCGTATGTTAGACAAGTATAATATCGTTATTCTTTTAAAAGAAAAAAATGAATTTAAGAGTTTGTAAAAAAAATAGTGTGATACATAGTGTTAATATATCAATTAGATAGTATGATTTTCCATATTACATGGTGTAGATATGTGAATAACGCATTTAACATTTGTGAATATGTATTCCGGTCTAATGGATTTACGCTACACATTGTATGGTGTTTGTATAATATAATGTTGGTGTTGGTTCCACAAACTCAAGTACATAAATGAATAGAATCTCTCGCTCTAAACTCACTCATATACATGTGTAACCCTATCATTACTTTCTATGCTTGTATGTTAATTTAAACGAGTGCGTTAACGCTATATGCATAGAGGTATTTAGTGTTCTTAATATTGAGCTAATGACAATATGGTAAATAATAAGTTAGAAATTAATGAACAAAAGAAAAATAGAGGGATAAGCTTCATGTTTATTTTATATTTAAATCTAGTTTTCTTAATTTTCCTAACACTTAAATAACTTTCATATACTTAAATATAAAACAAAGTTATATCCAACAAAGCTATATACTTTAATATAATACTAGCTTAATTTGAAATAATTTTGCTATATTTGAAAAATATTAAAATGGTTATCAAATAAAAAAAGTTAAAAGTATTGTTACGTCTAAACTAATTTAGAACGGTGCTTTAAAAGTTGTCGGATTACAATATTGCTAAACACTTACTATCTATATATTTTTAAAGAACTTATTATGATAGTTTTAGAATAAAACTTAACCACATGAAAATGCATAGATCACCCAATACAGGATATTTAATTTATGAGAGTGGTGTTTGTCGATGCTCTTGAAACTTCTTCATACCAACTAAAAAAACACGAGGTTAGACCACATTATATATATAAATTTCCAAATGTTACACTTAAAAAAGAAAAAGAAATAAATTAATTATAATAAGAAAAGAAGAAAAGGTAAGAAAAAGTAAAGATTGGTGGCCACAAGAAGGAGGTAACCCTGATAATCCCGTGGTTAAAGGCTTTGTCAAGTTAGCTGGAACTAATAAAAGCAACACCTGTATGGCTTTAATACTTCACACATGCGTTCCTTTGAAGTAAATTACAAGTAATTACACATGAATTATTTACGGTCCAACTGAGTTAATGACATGATCACACCTTCATCAAAGAATTTAATTTTTATAAAATTAGATGCTATGTTACAGATAAGCGGTAGAGGTGTAGTGATGGTAGTGGAGCGATGGTGGTGGCTCTACGGGTGATACTGGGATGTGGTTGGCGGTCATATGGTACTGATGGTTGGCGATGGTTACATAATAGAAACACGTCATTAACTTCATGTATACAAAGGTAAAATATAGATTAGCTTTATACGATGGTTACATAATAGAAACACGTCATTAACTTCACATGGTACTGATGGTTGACGATGGTTACATAATAGAAACACGTCATTAACTTCATGTATACAAAGGTAAAATATAATGAAAGAGTAAAATTGTCATAGATTAAAAAATAATGAACAACTACTATAACTTTGTATACTCGCTAACTAAATTCATAGAACCTAATAGAATTCTGATGGTTTATATAAGTTAGTCCAGTTTTATATTAATAGTTAGGATTAAAAGTTCTTATCATGATTCTCATCAATCCATAAAATTAAACTTTTATAATAATTTGTTGTTCATTAAAGTACAACCCACTATAATGACGTGAGTTACACTTTTCACTTATTGGCGCAAATATGTTACATTATTCATGACTTTTGACGTGTCAAATTCTTAGCGGCCATCCTAAAATCACTTAAAATTAAATACTTCACGTTTTGTGAAATTAAAGTCGTTTTCGGTTAATCACTTTTATACACAATTTCCATGTTAAGTAGAACGATCACATGATCATTCAATAGAAAAGTGCATATGTTACTGTTTCTTTACTTATAAAGTTTATTTAGAAAGACAATAAAAAAGTCAGTGATGTTAATTCATTAACTAATTATAATCAAGCAAAAGTTAATTGTTAGATTTACTTTGTAGGAAAACCTATAATTGCTCACCCACTTCATGGTATAAAAATGATTCAGATGTTCTATCTAATTTAAGCATATTACAAGTTTAACAATTAGATTTAAAAACTGTAAACGTATTCTAAACTTTAGGAGACGGTTGCTAAGTTTAGACTTCTTTATTATTATATAATATATTTTAGTAGGACAAGATAATAATTTTACTAAAATTGTAAAACGGTTAATACAATATTTTAATCATAAAGTACAAGTATCATATACAATAGTTTTATTTTTACCCCTACTTAATAAACTTTTTTAATTAATACACTATTTAATACGCATTATTTTACATTATTTAATAATACGATATTATTTAATTGAATATATTAAATATTATATTATTTGTAATGCTTGAAAATGATATTTAAATTTATTAAATACTATTTAAATAATTAAGTATACAATTAATATTTATAGTAACTAATAGTTATATTTTCTAATGGTATTTTGTGTAGTCGATAACTTTAGTATTTATAACTAAATTTGTTAGTAAATGACATATTATTTAATATGTCTAAAAATATAATTTCATTAATAGTAATGATTATATTAAAAGGCTAACAACAATAATATTGTGTTAAAATTTAATAGTGGGTTTTTGTCATGTTATTATATTTTAACAATATAACAATAACATATCGAAATAATATTAAGGGTTGAGTTATACAAATACTTATTTATATTATTGAGACACACTATTATTTTTATTTCTCTCTATGTATCTATATGTATGTATAGAAAGATATAGAGAGGTTAAAATAAATTAGGTGTATCAATAACATACCCCTAATATAAATAGTAATAATTATTTTATTATAATTTTCATTCAAATATGTTTTAACGTATATGTTTTACTTGGTATCCACAACTTATTAAATATCATATGTTTAATAATAGTATCATGATGATATAATAGTGAATCACTAAAGCATGTGTAATATCCATGAGAATCAAACACTTATATCATTAAACACACTAAAATCATGATAATCCTAAAAACTATCATTGTGGGTGTTCACTATACTACTATATAAACAACACCCTAGGATATAAATGTAATTTACAAAAAATAATACAACTTTTTAAACTTTAGGTACAAGTGTTCAATGCAATCATTCTTATTTTACCCCATATTAATAAACTTTTGTAATTAATACATTATATAATATTGTAAGATTATTTAATTCATTACATTGAATATTATATAAGTTTTAATATGTTAAATTGATATATAAAATTATAAATATGTATTACCTTATTTGAATACTTAAATAAATAATTTTATAATAATAATAATAATAATAATAATAATAATAATAAAATTTATAAATAAGTATTATTCAATTTGAATACTTAATTGTATAATTAATATACTTTTTATAATAATGATGATAATCATAATCTATATCTATATCTATATCATATATGTAGGATCGTTGAAGGGTACTTGCTTACAACACAACAACACAAAGAGTAGAGTGTGCAACAACACTTAACAGTTCAAATGGGAAACTAGAAAAACCAGTTTAATAAGAACTAAGAAACACAAGTGTATAAGAGACAGAACAAGAACAACACAAGTAGTTGGTTTTCAAGGTTGATGTATATTGCTCTTTAGTTCCTTACAAGTGTTTACAAAGTAATGGTTTTAGATACAAAGGACCAGAGATACTTATACTACAACCTACAACCGCCATACTTTGAAGGCTAGCTGGATACATGATCTTGACAACAAAATTAATGTAGAGTCAAGACCTCAATGTACAGTTACCAAAAGCATGGACCTTTCACCAACTTATGTACAGTTGGTGTCTTATCAGAGTTGCAGCGGAAAAGGTACAACTTTATATAAAAGGTACATTAGATAAAACATGTGTTCAAAAGTCTTCGGAAGAAATATGTCTTCAAGTGTTGGATTCAGAAGACTTTGTCTTTGAAGCTTTGGAAGACTTCGTCTTTGAAGCTTTGGAAGACTTCATGTTTGGCTTCGGAAGATATTGGTCTTGGCTTCGGAAGATTTCACACTTAGAGTATTTTCTAAGGCAGAGTGTGAAGCTTCCGAAGCATTCCACTTTAGTACATTGGTGCATGCATGCTGGAGAAACTTTGGGTGTTTGGGTTGCACCAGCCTTATATATTAACCTTACAAATTCCCCTAGGCTGATGCTACCAAAATACTTGAACACTTCAGATGTTAACAGTCCTCATCAAGATAATGATCATCCCTTTCTTTATAAGATGATCAGGATCACTCAGACTCTCATAGTGTCTTCTCATGTCAAAGAGATCATACAGAGGTAGATTGAATATGTCCTACCATGTGACATTTTCAACACCTTGATCTCTGAAGACATGCCATCTTTCTGGTTTTGTAGTGTATGTCCAGGACAAGTTAGGTCTTCCTGATGCTAGAGGAGCTACTTAAATTGGAGATGGTGGATCATCCTCTTGTTGCACATCCTCGGGATGTTCTGGCTCATCCTGAGGTTTGGAGATGGATGCTTCTTTCTTCTTTTTCTTAGGCTTTGGTTTAGAAGCCATCCTTTTTCTCCTATTTGAACCTTTTAACTGAGAAGACTGGCCTGCAGCAACTGATTCATCTTCTTTGTCTTTCTCAGTTAGGTCTTCCTTTCTCATAGGTTCATATTGAGAGAGGACAGAACCCTGCTATGGATCAAAAGTGGAAGCTTGCTGAGGCTCAGCAAGAGATTCAGATTGTGTTGTCTCAAATGGTTCAACCTTAATCTCCACTTCCTGAGGGACCTAAATTGGTGGGGAGTGTAAGTCAACAAGTTCACCTCTTTGAATCTTCTGCTTGATCACCCTAATGTGTTCATCCATGGTAGACAGAAACATATGGCCAATCTCCTTTTGGAGAATCCATACAGCTTCGAGAAGCTCATCATTCTCTGCTTATCAGCAGACTTCTTCATGTTTTTTTGGATGATGGCTCTTGACTTTGCAGCCTTTTCCCTTAACTTTCTTTTAGTAGTCTTTCTTTTTTTGACCAATTCAAGTTCAAGTTGTTTAAGATACTCAAACTCAATGTAATCAAAGGGTAAGGGAAGAAGTGCAGCTGCCTGATAGAGACCTATGGCACTCAGTTAGTTGATCATATTAATCCTATTAGTTTCTTTGTCTACCTGAGGTTTTTGTGGAACCACATCCTCATGTACATGACTTTCTTGAACTGGGGAGAGAGTAGGCACATGATTGTAGAGTCTTTTCTGTCTTCTGTCTTCTTTGATTTGAAAAAGTAATTTTGCATCCTCTACCTCCTTTCTTTCCTTTGACAATTCCATGTCAGACAGTTCATTTCATTCATCTAAGGGGAGGGAGATGATATTATCAATATCATAGTTCCTAGTCTGTAAGTAGTTGATCCTGACTGGCCTCAACTTATCATCCTGAGTAATTGGCCTGGGGCAGCCCTGATAGTAGCTTCTATGAGTCTTGTAGACCTAGTAGAGGAACTTTCTCCCTTTAGCTTCCTTTTCCTCTCTCTCTCCTCCTCCTCAATCTCCTCAGAAGTCATTTTTCTTTTCCCTTCTGTCACTTACAAACCTTTTGTGACTTAGGGTGGAGAGAGCTTTGGCCTTTATTGCTTGGTGTAGCTTCCAAGCTCTAGCCAGAGAGAGGTTGAGATGCACCTTCACCAATAGGTGTCTCATCAAAGGAATGAATCTCTGTAGCAGTTGATGGTGAGACAGGACTCTCAGGTTCTATCATTGGGCCTTCAGTCAAGGTTTCCCCTATGAAGCTAATCTTAGGGTCTGCCTCAACATCCAGATGACCAATGATATTGTCTGATTGTCTTAGTCTCCTTCTGAAGCTAAACTTTGTAGTGATCCTGTTTTGAATCCTTTGAGCTTGCTTGTCAGCTTGTCTAGATTGGCTTTGGTTGACAAGTGGCATGCTGACAAGGTCAAGACTTTCATAGAAGTGCAAGGTCTGAAAATTGAAAACTTCTTGCTGCCCTTGAACTCTTTAAAGAATAAGGGCTCTTCAGTTTGCTTCATACATCCACCCTATGATATGATAGAAAGATCCTTGAGGTGGAGATGATACTGCCCTTGGTATACCTTCCTCAAAAAGACTCTGAATGTAGGAGTCTATTGAGTCCATATCAATATGAACTTGAGGAAGTTGCTGAGTATGGACAATTGCAAGTGAGGATGGTGAGTCCTCAATATCCATGATCTGTGAAGAACTCCCAGGTTCTGTGTCTGTGATGATTTTCTCCCCCTTTTTGGTAGCATCACCCACTTGTATAGGTGAGCTAGAGGTTAGGTCAACCACATTCACAGGTTCTTGTGTTTTTGGTTGAGCTCTTCTTAAAGGTCTCACAGCTAGTTGTTTCTTAAGATAAGATATCTCAAGTTGTTGATCATTGATCATGTTTTGCAAGGTAGTCACCTGAGATTCAAGATGACTAACCTTGGAGACTATATAGGTGCATGTTTGTGACATTTTTTGCACCTTTAGCCTCAGATTCCCCTCCTCTTCATCAGAAGAATCATTGGGGAATGAGAGAATTGGACCAAGGTCTTCTCTCTCACCACCAGCATAAAGTTCTTGGCTGTTGGATTTCTTCTGCTCAGTGACAACTTCAGTTAAAGTGTCAATGGGATGAGTTGTCATGGTTGAGATCTGACTGATGTAATCACTTACTGAAGTGAGAGCTTCTTCCATATGGATATCCTGTACAGGTTCAGAAGTATCCACCTTAGTGATGGGTGACTGATGTAGGCTAGACATAGGTGATTTAGGAGCACTCATCTCTCTTTAAGAAGTGAAATAGAAGAGAGAGTCATGGTACTCACTAAAACCTAAGTCTTCGTCTGTATAGAAGTCAAGGATAGGAATGGGTTGGTTTAAGTCTAAAGGTTGGGGATGGTAGTTGTCCCCTGAAGGTTGTTCACTTGAGTGTTGAGACTTAGAATGAAGGCTTAAGGCATTTGGGCTTGTGAGCTCATCATGCTGAGCATGAGAAACCTCAGCACTGATCTTTGAAGTAATAGGAGTGGTTTGCTCCTTAGGAGAAGTGGGAGCTCCAATATCCACTTCCTCCTGTATGAGTAAGTATATAAGGGCCTGCACAGACTCAATAGTCTGAGCAGGGATTCATTTAAGTTTTCTTTTGTAGGTGAGGGCTATTTGTGGTTGTTTTGGTGGTTGAGATGTAGAAGGTGTGGGTTCAACTCTAGCATGTGTTGCTAGGTTGTCACCTTGAGCAATGACTCTAACATTATTGGGACAAAGGTTGTTTCTACCCCTGAGAAGCCAATAGTTGGCTTCTTCAAAATTTCAAAGATGTCGGGCTTCATCTGTCCCAATTTAAGAATATTACTTGTTTCCCTCAACTATGAGCCCAGTTCACAGTTGATAATGTATTGAACATATCTAAGAAACATGTAATACTCTAAGGAGTCCAAGTTAGCAAGCAGATTTGTATAAACAAATTGAGAGTACCTGAACTTGACCCTTTGAACCATCCCATGCACTATGAAGGAGAGATCTTCAGGAATCTGGTCCCAACCCCCATGCTTGTTGGCTAAGCTATGTATGACCACATGTAGTAAGTACTTTCACTGGGATAAGACCTTCCCTTTCCTGAAAGTCTTTACAGAGAAGTCCTCTTCATAGCTCATCTGTTGAAAGGACTATTTAACAGCTTCTTTTGGAAAGGACAACTCACCTTCCTCATCATCCAGTTGTAGATGAGCATTTATCATGGCTGGAGTGATGAAGATTGTCCTCCCCTGTACCGTAGCAGAAAGTGCCTTCTCCCTATCTAGAATAACCTCTTGATAGGTTTTCTGGAAATCAAGTAAATGATCCTCATAAAGAACAGGATCAATGGAAAGGAAGGTGAAGTAGTTAGATAGAGCCAAGAATTGGCAAACCTTTAAGAAGTGTGAATCTTTCTCAGAGTTTAACAGAGCAACCTGATTGTGTTGCCTGTGTAACTACATGGAGAAATCTGGGTCATTTCTTCTATTAAGGTTGGCCATTTTGAGAAAGCTTAAAGGTGAAGGAAAGATGAACTTTGTGGTTTCAAAGAGAAATTTAGGAATTTAGGTTTGGGGGAAAGATGAAGATGATAGAAAGAGAGGAAACCGTTAGGTTTATATGTGAAAAGGATTTAAGACAAAGTTAATGAAAGATGATAAACTTTAAAATCTGGATGTCGGTCCCACCTTTAAAAAAGTAGTTTGCTTTTTGCTCAAAAACTAGTTTTCTTGGAAGTCGAAAAAGCTTCCGAAGGTAAAATGTCTTCGGAATTTTTAATGAAAAAGCTTCCGAAGCCAAAATGACTTCAGAAGAATTTTCTAAGAGTTTTGAAAAAATTGCTTCAGAAGAGAATTAAGACTTGGATGTTTTATTCAACAGAACAAGGCTTTTGAGAGTTAATTTGCTTTGGATTGAAATTGTCCTTGAAAACATATAAGTGCCTAAGAGAGATTTTAAACTTCGGAAGATATTTTAGAAATTTCTTCCAAAAATTACTTAGGTAGTTATTTGTTTTGAAGGCATAACTTTCTTCCAAAGATAAAAACATATCTTCTGAAGGATCAAGTTTTTTCAAAATTCTAAGGAAAATCTTCAAAAGAATTTCATCCAGAGAAAACAAGAGCTTATGAAGGTGATAAACTAGATAACTTAGGACACACAGATTTTAAGAAATAATATGAATTAGTTTTAAGAAAAAGTTACTCAAAGTTAATCATCCCAATAGCTTATATAAGATACTTAAATCTCTGTTAATCAAAGGCTTTTGTAAACATATCAGCATATTGTTCATTTGTGTTAACTTTAACTAGTTTAATTAATTCCTTTTCAAAGTTATCTCTAATTAAATAATACCTGATATTGATGTGTTTTGTTCTTGAGTGTTGCACAGGATTCTCTGTGATAGAGATAGCACTGTTATTGTCTATGTGAATGAGAGTCTCCTTGAAATTTAATTCATAGTCAAGCATCTAATTTTGAATTCAAAGCACTTGAGCACAACAGCTTGCAGTTGCAATGTATTCAGCTTCAGCAGTTGATGCAGAGACATAGGATTGTTTCTTGCATTGCCATGAGACAACCCTTCCACCAAGAAACTGACATCCCCCAAATGTAGACTTTGCAGTCATATTACAACCACCATAATCAGTATCTGTATATGCATACAGATTGAAGTTAGAATTCTTGGTATACCAAAGACCAAGTGTTGAGGCACCTTTGAGGTTTCTTAGAATTCTCTTGATAGTGATGAGGTGAGACATCTTGGGGTTGGCTTGATATCTTGCACAAACATATGTGGTAAACATGATATCAGGCCTGCTAGCGGTAAGATACATATGAGACCCAATCATAGCCCTATAAAGATGTTCATCCACACACTCCCCCTCAAGATCAGGTCCAAGGGAGTGGTTTCTTGCTATGGGTGTCTTAGCAATCTTACAATCAGTCATGTTGAATCTTTTGAGTATGTCCTGAACATACTTTGACTGACTTATGAAGATTTCATCTTCAACTTGCTTCACTTGAATTCCCAGAAAGAAATTGAGTTCCCCCATGGCACTCATTTCAAATCTATCCTTCATCAGCTTCTCAAAGTCTTTGTAGAGCCTTAGATTAGTTGAACCAAAGATGATGTCATCTACATACACTTGCACTAGCATTAGGTCATTTCCCTGTCCTTTGATAAAGAGAGTTCCATCTATAGTACCCCTTTATATCAATGCTTGCAGAAATACTGAGATAGAGTCCCATACCACTTCCTTGGTGCAGCCCATAAAGAGCCTTATCAAGCTTGCAAACATAATCAGGATGATCTGGATCTGCAAAACCAGATGGTTGTTTGACATACACCTCTTCATTAATCACCCCATATAGAAAAGCACACTCGACATCAAGTTGATAGACTATGAAGTTCTTGGATGCAGCAAATGCCAAGAATATCCTAACAGCTTCCAGTCTTGCTATAGGAGCAAAGACATTAGTGTAGTCAATTCCTTCTTCTTGTGTGTATCCTTGAACAACTAGTCTAGCTTTATTTTTTATGGCAATGCCTCTATCATCTTTCTTATTCCTAAACACCCATTTGGTTCCTATAGTAGTTTTCCTATGAGGAAGAGGACATAAGTTCCAAACCTTTTGCCATTTGAATTGAGGCAGCTCCTCTTACATAGCTTCAACCCAACTTCCATACATCAGAGCCTTATCTATTTTCTTAGGCTCTATCTGGGACAAGAAACAAGAGTGAAGACAAACATTTGCATCATAGGTTTGTCCTCTTGTTCTTACACTAGTGTCAACATCTCCAATGATGTTTGTGGTGGGATGAGACTTGTGGATCCTTAGCTGAGGGATCATAACAAGTTGCTGAGAGAGATCTAAATTAGAAAAATTTAGATATGGCATTGATGTTTCTCCCAACACATCAACACACTTATCAAGAGAGACTTGATTCAATGAGTGTGTGACAAGATTGATGTTGTCATCAATGGAGTGGTTATCAGCATCAAGAAATTATTGATCACTGTCACCACCACCATGCTCATCAACATTTGAAACTTCTTCCTCTGATTTGTGTACCTCTAAGATGGAATTTGAAGGTACTTCAGAGGCATCAGCAGGATTTGTCATTGATGTGCTAGTAGAGGCTTCATTTGCAGGATTAGTTACCACTGGAGCTGAAGATTTATAGCTTGAAGATCTTCTTAGCTCAAATCTTGGATCAGGATCACCTAGAGGTAAGATATTTGTAGGTCCTGAAGCATTCTCACAATATTTGTTAAAACAGTTAGTAACTAAATCAAGATCAAATAACCAATCAGGACCAGAATCAGCTACACTAGGTGTGTGTTCATTGAAAGTCACATTGGCTGACTCCTCAACAATTCTAGTTCTGAGATTGTATACTCTATAAGCCTTAGCTTGAGAAGAGTATCTAATGAAGTTTCCATCATCTGATTTCTCAGCAAATTTGGAAATTTGATCTTTGGTATTCAAGATGGTGCAAGGACATTCAAATGACCTGAGAAAACCAATGAAAGGTTTCTTTTTATGCTAAAGTTCATATGGAGTCTTGCCATGACTCTTAACCAATTAAACTCTGTTTTGCACATAGCAAGCAGTGTTGAATGCATCTGCCCAGAAGGTGATGGGCAGCTTAGAGTCAGACAACATGGTTCTTGCAGCTTCAATCAGTATCCTGTTTCTCCTCTCAGCAACACCATTTTGCTGAGGAGTCCTGGGAGCATTGTATTGTCTTGTAATACCCTTTTCATCACAAAATGTATCAAGGATTTGGTTTTTAAATTTAGTTCCTTGATCA
>BJCM01085096.1:0-11292 GCA_018326385.1 Flaveria bidentis
CACAAAGGAAGAAAGGAAAAACCACCATTACTATTCGTTTATTCTCGGAGGGGGCAAAAGGGAAATGTTGTTAGTGACTAAGAAGTTTGTTAGAATATTATGGTTATATATAGGAGAGCTATGCTAGGTGGTAGGGTATGTTTTAGTTTGTTATAACAGATTTGGCTCCCTGTGTGGAGATTAGGGGTTCTTCCCTAGTTTATCATTTGGTTTTCTTTGTTTCCTTGAGGTTATCTACAAAGTTTTCTTTCCTTCTGTGTTCAATTCCTATTTCAATTCCTAACACAATCTCTAGGTAAAGTAAATCAAAACTCATCAAGGAATATCAATGAAGGCAGAGAACATGCTTATCAGCTTCAGATTGATCACAATGCGGACTTGTCTAATCAAACCCAAAAAATGCTCACTCACATAATTCCTGATGATGACTACATCCAGAGGTATCTGCAAGATATAAGTTATGATTTGAGTTTTCCAAGGTATATCAATAACCTTAACCTTTCTCTTCCTTCTCTTATAGTATGTTACAAGCTCTACCATGATATAGCTATGTGTAAAGTAATGACTAATCCTACAAGTGTGTTACGGGATGTAGCTTTCTTGGATATATAACTTAATTATTATTGATAAAAGTTACAAAACAAGACAGGATAAAACTGTATATATGTAACATAGTTTTTTTTCCTCCTTCCAGAAAGCATAGTGGTTTCCGTAGGTACAAAAATTCAAAGCACCAAATGGAAGTGAGCAAGAGAGTAGTCTCAGAAGATCTTAATGATGGCTATATTTGGAGAAAGTATGGGAAAAAGGACATTTTTGGTGACAAATACCCTAGGTACAACAATAACCTTTTCCATGCACTTTTAGCAAATAACAGTGCTCATAATATATCCTTCTATGGAAGGCAAATTGTTTGTGTGAAAAAGCTTTTCATCATGTAAGTTATACAGATTTTAACCGTTGAAATGTAGCGTATGTGATGCTCTGATATTTTGTTTATTTAATTAGGGGCTTAAAACTAGTTACACTATTTGAAAATCTGCAGAGCATATTATAGATGCATCTTCAAATACACACATGGTTGCTTTGCAACAAAGCAAGTTCAAAGATCAACTGAGGACCCATCTGCTTTTAAACTCTGTTACATGGGAGAACACACTTGCCCTAGTGAAAGTAGCATGTTGAAAGATGAAAATGACTATCAGTTAAAATATGATGTATCAAGCATGCGATATTTCTAAGAACTTACAGTGCATGTAAATTTGCAGAACATATTATAGATGCAACTTCAAAAGTACAAGCGGTTGTCATGCAAAGAAGCATGTTAAAAGATCTACTAAGGACCCATCTGTCTTTGACATATCTTATTGGGGACATCACACCTGCGAAACAGTTTTTAGTAAGTCTTCCTCAACTGCAACTGAGTCATCTTGTACAAGTTTAAGAACCAGAGATTCGTCAACTGCAACAGAGTCAGCTTCTATAATCACTGATAGTCATTTTGAACTTGCAAAAAGGCCTCAAGTGTTAGACTCTAACAAAAAGTAAGTCATCAAACATGTTTATTTATAATATTCTTCTTACTAAACACCGTTATTGATTGTATATGTTCATGCATCCCCATTTAGACGGGTGCATATAGATTTTCTCTTGTGTTCCTTATAAATATCAAAAGAAAGCAATATGAAGTGGACAATCTTCGATTATGAAACTGGTGGTTTTGGAAGTGTACATAGTAAAATCCACATAACCGACCAAATGATCCATATGTCTGACCTGTACAAGCAATGTATGCAGAAATAGTACCAGTACTAGGTTTGCTAAGTGGACCGATCAACTAAAAGTTAGCCCAAACACAGTTTTTGACACGCCAGCTGATGATGGCTATGTATGGAGGAAGTATGGCCAACGTGATATATCAGGAGCCAAATATTCAATGTACATCTATAACCTTTTCCTACTTATCTTTAGTATGATGTTTTCTTAATTATACATCTGTTAATGAAGAACTTATTTTACGTATAATCGCATATATGAGTTTTATTCAAGTGAGGTCATGTTTCTATTCACACCATATTTGATTTTGAAAATAATGGTTTAGTGATCTACCACACGAGCTACTTTCTTCCCAGCAACAAAGGAAGTTTTTTTTTCTTGCTTTTCTTTGGAATATTTTACTTTCATCAATTTGATACTAAGTCATTCATACTTTGGATGTGACATACCGATTTGTGTGGTTTTTGCCATTACATTTATTGGATTTGTGTGGTTTTTGCCATTACATTTATTGTATTTTACTTCTGCATCTTCTATAAGGAAGTACTTGAGCAATTAATGGTTTGACCAATGAAATATTATGTGTGACATCTGAAGATTGAAGAAAGGAACTCAAATAGTACTATTCATCCTGCAGAGCCTATTACAGATGCTATCATTGCAATGCAAAGAAAAGAATCCAAAGATTTGATGACGACCCGTCCAACCGGATAGTCACTTACAAAGGAATACACACTTGCCTCAGGCTTTCAGTAATCAGCGATTCCACATGTGAAAGTGAATCCTCTTTAAGCATCCTACAAAGCAGTGATTCTTCAGCTACATATGAATCAGAATTAAGTATCCTAAAAAACAATGGTTCTTCAGTTACATCTGAATCAACATCTACGATCACTGATAGTTCTTTTGGACTCAAATTTACCAAGAAGTAAGTCATAATATATATATATATATATATATATATATATGTGTGTGTGTGTGTGTGTGTGTGTGTGTGTGTACAATATCCTTCCTACTGAAGAATGTGGCAATTAAAGTACAGAAATCAAAATGATATCTTTATGCAGAATGAGTGGCAGTGCTAGCATCCAAAGGTGGAAGCAACAGATGGAGGAGACCCAGTCTCCATCTTTAAAATATCAGTTACCTTCATCTCATGAACCAAATGTATTATTTTCATGTTCTTGTTTTTTCTTCCCTGCCTTCTTTTCCTTTCTAAATCTGTATTACATAAATAGCAGATGATCCCATCAGAAGTAATGGAAAATGGCAGCAGAAAGCTCTCACTATCCACAAAAACATCTCAGAATGCAAAGCATCCTCCTTCACCAGCTTTGAAGGTATGAAGCAAAACAGTGTTCATGTTTTCACGGTTTCACAGTTTCACAGTTCACTAACATAAAAAACAAAAGCGCCTACTTTTACACTTAATTGAATATGATAAATTTTGCACAGGAAAAACTGTCAATTACTGCCTAGTTATATTTACTGTTAATATACAGTTACTTTCTGTTCTGCACATCATATTGGTGCTATGTTGTCTGCTCTTCGCAATCTGCCAATTTCAGCAACTATAGACTTGATATTTCTGCACTTTTGTTGATGAGTTTTCTAGCAAATCCTTATCTATATTCCAACTTCAAATATTTTTTTTGACTTACCAGGTAAGGAAAGAGAAAATGGGTGACAAAATTACTGCGCTGCAACAGTTAGTTTCACCTTTCGGAAAGGTATGATTAGAAAGTTTTTCTTCCTTAAAATTTTTATTGGAGAATGTTCTGACAAGAATCAAAGAGGTGATGCCTCTGGAATCAAATCCATAGTTGCCTGAATTCAAATTTTAAAAAATTGTGAAATGGATATAAAAATTTGATATTCATGCTCAGTTAGGCTGGTACTAAGCTAAGTTAGATGACTTAACTAGACACAGACTTTTTAGATCAGTTTTTTAAGTAATATGATTTATATGAATCCTAGTTGAGAAAAGAACATAGAATTTATTTGCCCATAAATGAACAGAACCCACATATTGATGTAACTTGCAAATACTAATAAATGTACTAGAAAAAAATGCAAAACCTTTTAAGAAGGGTAAATATATACCTTGTTGACCATATTTCATTTTATAAAGAATGTCGCTGAACATAAGCTAAACTTCAAAGTGATCAAATTTATATATGCTCACTGTTTATGGAATTAAAATTAACTTTGTACTCATACTATTGTTTTCCATGTTAATTTCTAGAAGAAACAAACAAATTTATTTTCCCGAAATGGAAGACACTTTATGCTGACAATACTGAAATATTATTTCCTTTTGTTACAGACTGATACAGCAACAGTATTGTTAGAAACTTGTGAATACATCAGATTTCTACATGCTCAAGTCGAGGTAAGATATCATATTACCACCTAACCATCAAGGAACATAACTTAATGATTTATATTAATTTAAATATGTATGTGCCTATGCTTGTTTTTCTGTGTGTGTGCGTGTATACGTAGCTGTTATTAATCTTTTCTGTGTTTTGTAGAAAATTTTGTAAACGTCGTCCAAGGTGTTTATTAAGCCATACAACCTCCTAATTCATTACAGTGAGAGAATTGTAATATTATTGAGATGAATTCTGAACAAAAAGGTTTTCAATCCTATCCATACAAATTAAAAGTATAATCGTGTTCAAGTGTCGTTGTTAGAGACAAGTTTTGAGATAATGCTGTTAGATTAGACGATCAAGATCGAAGGAGAGGCTAAAGAGATAAGTTTTTATCCTAGTAAAAAGGAATTATACTCATAATAGGAATCGTTGTTAGATTTCTTGTTTTCCAACTTTACTTTGGTTATAATTAGGAGATCAAATTGTAACCAAATCATAATCAACAATAAGCAAGTTTATGAGTAATTAATTCAGTTATCACTTGTTTTTTTTATCAAGTGGTATCAAAGCCGAGAGATTAGACGATCAAGATCGAAGGAGAGGTTGAAGATGCACGAGTAAGAAGGCATCAGTTGAAGAACTCTCAATCAAAGAATAGTGATTGAAAGTAAGCAAATGAAGTCTAGCAGGTGTGCATCGAAGACTCCTCAGATCAGATGAGTGATCACAGAAACTCCATAGACTCCTGATTCACAAGCAGTTAAAGATTGAATCAAAACTGCTTCGCTCTTACTCACGAAGAAAGGGCATGATAGATACAACGTACACCGACTCCATCCGCTTCGAGTACAAAAGAGGTAGCTAATCTTACGTTGCAATGCGCGGTTTTCATCGATACAAATTATCCTATCTGGACAGTAAAAATCAAAGCTATTTGTAATGTCCATGGGATCTAGGATGCGGTGAACAACACAATAGTTGATCCAAAGAAGAACAGCCTTGCTATAGCCTACCTATACCAAGCCATGTTGGAACACATCGTAATGCAAGTCACACACCTTGAAACAACAAAAGAAATATAAGAGGCATTGAAGAGAAGGTATTTTGGAGTAGAACGGGTCCGGGAAGCGCGGATAGAATCTCTATGGTATGAGTTTGAGGCGCTAAGTTTGGGGGTGATAAAGGTGGAGATAAGGGAGGCGTGGGCGTGGTTGGTCTATATGGGGTGAAATAGGTAGAAATGTAGGGATCAGATGATTGAGAAGAAGGGGAGGGATGAGAGGCTTAGAGAGGGAAGACCTCCTCATTGAATCGAACATGTCTAACTATACACAGATGTTCAGTTGATAAATCCAAGCACCGATATTCGTGATGGATGGGACTATAGCCAAGAAAGACACGTGGTGTGGAGTGGAAGTCCATTATGTGTGGATTGTAGTGTCGAAGTTTATGGAAAACATTGGCATCCAAAAACATGAAAACGAGTAATCCGGATGACGATGAAAGACGTGCTCAAAAGTTGGTTTGTTGGAACAAGTGCGGGATGGTGAGCGATTGATGAGATACACCGTTGTTTCAAAGGCAGAGAACCAAAAACGTTTTGGAAGATGGGATTGTGCAAGGAGCGCAAGTCCGGTTTCCATAACGTGGCGGTGATGACGCTCAACAACGCCTTTTTGTTCACTAGTGTGAGGACAGGAATGTATGTGAACAATGCCAAGTTGAGAAAAATAGTTTGTTAAAAAGCGAAACTCTCCTCCCCAATCAGTTTGCACATTCTTTACATTGGCATTGAATTGTCGCTCAACCATGGCGACAAAAGATGTGAAACTAGCATAGACATCTGATTTTTGGTTAATGTATAAATCCACATGAAACGGGAGTGATGATCAACACATAACATAAAAGTATCTATGACCATCAAAGGATAACGTGGGAGATGGACCCCAAACGTTACAATATATCAAATCAAAAATATTATTGCTATGAATATTGGAAACATTTAAAGATAGTTTAGAATAATTTTCTAATCGACAAGAAGTGCATAATGAACGAAATATTTTTGTAGATACATGTAAAGACCAAGCAAAAACAATAGATTGAAAAACACGAGTAATGGGTGCCCAAGTCGTTGATGCCAGATTGTGGATGAAGCTCAAGTGGTTGTAAAGGTAGTCTTCTGATACCAAGATAGACCGAGTAATGATGATTGTATTATGATTGAATATTGATTACATAGGAGCCTTATATATAGAAGATGATATTACAATTAACTACCACAAATATAGGGCTACATACGATACATATTCTAACATAATACCTCACCGAGTTCATCAAAGTTGAGAATGAAGCCGGAAAGAAAGTAAAAGCACCACACACTAATTTACGGCTCCCTACACTCCTCAACAAAATGGAGTCGTAGAGAGACGTTATCAAACCATGATAGAGGCAACAAGATGCATGCTCCAAGAGATGAATCTTCCACAAGATCTATTGGGAAAGCAGTCCTATATGCCATATATCTGCTAAACCGGGATCCAACAAAAGCATTGCAAAATACCACTCCATACAGAAGTTACAAGGGAAGAAAGCCAAACCTGTCTCATGTAAAAGTAAATGGATGCATGGGGTATGTAAAATTCTATCGACCGGTCAAAAGAAATTAGAAGAGAGAACCACGATGATGGTTCACATAGGAGTCCAGCCGGGAACTAAAGCATATCGGATGGTCGATCCAATTAAGAAGAAGGTATACGTATTATGCGATATAAATTTCGATGAAAGCAAAACCTTTAATTGGACAATGTCAAAACATTCGATAAAGGAGAACATCACTGGATCGAGTTCGTAGTACCAACGCCACAAAATAGTGAACCGGGTGCAGAAGATGGTTTTAATAACACCTTCTTAATGGCAGTCCCACTCACAAACAAGTTGATGAACCAGAACACGAGGAGATGTATCAAGAACCAAGCTGTTAGATCAAGAAGAAGACTGGTGCAACCAAAACCAAATCACTTAGATAATTTGGTGCTACATGCAAAGGCTTCCGAAGCTTAGCATGGAACTTCCGAAGGTTGTAGAGTTCTTCCGAAGATAAAGTAAAAGATCAGCTTCCGAAGACAGAACACTACTTCCGAAGTCAAGAGCATGCTTCCGAAGGATAAGTCTGAGAAGAGCAATCAGAAGACTACTTCCGAAGTATGAAGGAAAGAAGAAGTTCCCAAGCCTTAGAAGAATCAGTCTCTTCCGAAGTATAAGTGGCTTTGGAAGTACTTGTTCTTCCGAAGCCATTTAACCTTCGGAAGACACTGCTATGAATCAGTGGACATAAGTATGGTCTCTGACACTTCGTTGCAGACCTCTGATACTACATGGTGTTTTCTCAAAGAGCCATGCAGTTGACCATACTTTATTCCACTGTTTACCTTTTTATGATAGTACATGTTACTAACTTTAGTTGGTGACAAAAGGTAAGTTAGGGACATGTCCTGACTACCAAATCTCAGATAAGACTTTATCCGAGATACCTTAAACTATAGTCTTGTAGTATAGGCTTTAGTTATAGGATCCCAGCTGGTATCAAGGTATACCCGGCTGTAGGTAGTATTATATATAGTTTCTCATTGTAACTCGAAAACATAAGCTTGTAAGAGTCTTGTAATATTTGAGTTGAGAAGCAATATATGCAAGTACCTTGAAAGTTACTTTCTGTGTTCTGTATTACTTACTATATTGTGATCAACTCTTATTGACTCTACCTACATCCGAGTGTTGTTCAAGGTGAGTTTGAGAGAAAAACAAAGTGTTAAGTGACCCTTAACCGATCCTGCAATTGGTATCAGAGCTTCCTAGGCTCTTGATTGCGTGATCTAACCATCCAAATCAACCTGTTTTTCACTCCTCCTTACAACTCACTCACTCAAAATGGCCCTTAAGAAATCTAAAGTAGAGATGGGAACTATGACAAAGGCTTCCATCATTACTCCTAAAAATTTCAAGTCTTGGAGCAGAAGAATGGAAGGCTTCATTAGATACCAAGACAGCAAAATGTGGAACTCCATTGTCAACGGCCCGTATAAGATAAAGGTGGCATCACCTGGTGGAAACGGTGCCATGATAGAAAAGGCTATTGAAGACTATTCTGACGAAGACCGAAAGAAGATAGACATTGACAGCAATGCTATGACAATTCTCATGACTGCAATACCGAACTCCATCATGGTGGGGTTTGAGCATTGTAAGTCTGCAAAGGAATTGTTTGATGCTCTTGCTCAGATGTACTCAAGCTCTAACGACTCAAAGAAGGACTCACTGAAGCAGCAGTTCGAGAACTTCACCTATGTTGCTAGAGAGACTCTCAGCCAACAGTATTTCAGGTATATGGATCTTATCTCCTCTCTTTAGTCTGTGAAGATCACTCCTGAACTCAGAGATCTCACGAGAAAGTTCATGAGTGCTCTTCTAAACGAGTGGACATTTTACTGTGTCTCTATCAAGAGGACGAAGAATCTGAACACTCTCGCTATGACTGAAATTTACGACATCCTTGATGGATATCGTTTAGAGATGGAAAGTAAGAAGGGCCACCAAGCAAGCCGTCCTCTGAGTCTTCCTGCTAGCAACACTTTAATGGTTGCAGAAGGCTCAGCACCCCCACAACCTCAGCACTACCTGACTTACCAGCAGCCATCCTACTCTTCTGGACCTTACATCACTTTTCCTGAGACTTCAAGGTCTCAACAGGCTCAACACAATTCCTTTCAGGAAAGTTGTGCCTTTGTCTCAGGAAGTGGACACTCTGGTGATTTTCAATATTTTTTTGATGATCTTGAGTGTTTCAATCCAGATGATGTAGAGTATATGGACATTGTCCAACAGATGCCTCTTTTAACTTATAGAGCGAAGAAGTTCTTTAAGAGAACTGGAAGGCAATTCCCTCAAAACCCAACTACCAGCAAGTTTGGGTTTGACAAGACCAAAGCAAAGTGTTTCAACTGTAACCAACTCGGTCACTTTGCAAGGGAATGCAAGGCTCCCAAGACCAATTCGGGAACCCCACAGGCCTCCACACATCCCTCAACCTTAAAGCCCACTGGGAAGTCAACTGAAACAACTGCAATGGCTCAAAAAGTTGACTGGAGCTTCATGGTACAGGATGTGACTCCTGCTCAAGCTCTCATGGCCAGAACAGATGATACCCAGGTATATGAACATCTCTGTACTCCAGCCTGTATAGCTAAAGTTAAACTTTATCAGGATTACAATATGGAAATCAGATCTGATATTGAGTCTTTAAATATTTTAAAATCTGATTTTAAGAGAGCTGAATCTGACTACCAAAAGAAAATTGAGGAGTTAGAGAAAACTGTGTCTCTTTAAAAACATGAACACACCAACTACAAGACTCAAATCAAGGATCTGATATCCAAATTGTCTGAGGCTCAAGCCCAGCTTGTCACTGCTGAGGCTCAGGCCAGGAAGCATGCTATTTCTGAGCAGAACTTCCAAGCTATTCTTGCATCATCCTCCCACTCCAAACTCTGTTATCAGAACAAAGGAGGGTTGGGAACCAATGAAATTGCTCCACCACACTCTTATGAGTCTATTAGACAACCTAGATGTGGTATTGAGGAGTAAGAGGTTCTAACTGTAGACCCTTCCTCACTATAGTTGAAGGATGAAGCAACAATAGTGGCCACCATAGGGAAGGAACAGGTATATGTACCTATCTCTCCCAGTGAGGATCAAATCCTAACCACTAACGCTAGAAGAAGCAGAGCTAAAGCTGCTAGAAGAACTGCCAAGAAAGTGGCGGAGTCCAAGCTGAAGATTGACCCAAAGTAGAAAGGTGTCTTTATCTCAGCTGGATTTCAAGTGTTAGGTACTTCTGATTCAGGAAAGGAGTGTAATACCAGCACACCTGTCTTACTAAAGGATTAGAAGTTGAAGGGAATGGTTGCTGATGAAGAGAAAAAGCCCAAGAAACAGCAACCCTCACATTCCCAAAAGACTAACATTGCATGCATAATGTGTGGTCTGCAAAACCACATGGCTAAAGATTATTACTACAATCCTGCAAGCACACATTATGCAAATAATGTTAGGAGAGAAGGAGTTAGGGAATGTTTCACATTTGGACCTTTTCAAACTAGTCAATTGATGAAAAAGGGAAAGCTGATTTCTGAAGCAAGGTTGCTTTCGGAAAAAACTCCTTCTTACGAAGGGAAAATGGCTTCAGAAGCAAAAGCTACTAAGATTCGGAAGAACAAGAAAGCTCCCTTGAAACCATCCTAGAAGAAGACTGCTTCGGAAGAAAAGGTGGTGAAGGCTTCTTTCGAAAAGAAAGAAGCTTCAGAAGAAGGTCATGCTGCAAAAGCTTCAACAAGCTCATCCTCCAAGATTAACCAAAGGATGGATTGGAAGATCAAGGAAGATGCTGCAGCCCAAACCTCTTCTTTAAGGACATCTATTGAAACCCCATGCATATCTTTTGGTTCAATTATGTCATTATCCTTGGAAGAACCTAAGACCAGCAAGGCTTGGGCTTCCAAACAAAACTAACAATCTCATCTTATGTGCAGGGACATCCATATGATAGGAACAACAATGTCTGGATTGTAGATAGTGGATGCTCCAGGCACATGACAGGGAACAGATCTCTCCTTCAATAGTTTCAGAACTATGATGGAGGTCCTGTCCAATTTGGAGGTGAGGCTGGAGGATATATTCTGGCAGAGGGAGTATATCCAATGGTAAAGGTTGACAAAGTTCACTTTATCAAACAGCTTGAACACAATCTATTAAGTGTTCATAATTTTGTGATCAAAAGCACCGGATGCTTTTCATAGAACATGAGTGCATTATCCTCAAATCAAGGATGACAATTCCTCTGGAATTGGTGCTTCTTAGATCTCCCAGGAAAAGAGATATGTACAAGCTGGATATGAACAATGCTTCCCCAATGGGTGAAGTATCATGCTTTCTTTCCAAAGCTGATAGTGATGAGTCAATAATATGGCATAAACGTATGTGTCATGTAAATTTTAAGACAATGAATAAATTGGCTAAAAATAACTTGGTACATGGTTTGCCTAAAAAGGAGTTTTTCTACAAAGATAACTGTGTTGCATGCCTG
>BJCM01085097.1:0-10334 GCA_018326385.1 Flaveria bidentis
TTGTTAATCAATTACATATTTCAGTGGATTTTTGAAGTTTCTATGTTCGACAGAACTTAAAAAACACTCAACCGAAACCTCTGATACCAATTGATAGGATCAATTGAGACAATCTGTAATGATTTATGTAAACAATTCAAGAGAAACACAAACAATTGTAATCAATTCAAGCAATATCAACAAATTCACAGTTCATTGATATAGCTAAGACAATTACAAGAGTAAGAAAGCAGTTAACAATTCAAGCACACAATCTCTCAATAACTACTTAGCAACCCTCTGCAACTAACTCTCTAGTCTAAGCTATTTATACTAGAAACTAAGGAACTAATTATTTACAAAACTAGTCCCTATACTATTACAAAATATAAAATATACAATAAAAGACTAAATGTTAATCTTTCAAGGGTTCTAACATGGACCATACTTATGGACCATACGCATGAATATATCATGCTCAGGGACAAGTCGCACAACTGAACCAGGAGTCTGGATCAGTCGTATGATAGAGACATAAGATTGACTTAGACGCACGACTGGACCTTTAGTCGTGCGTATGACTCAATCGCATGATTCAATCGCACGACTAAACCATACTAATGATTCAGTCTTACGAATGGAAACTACAAATCTATAAATACCACTTAATTCGTGGAAAACAAAACAGTTGAGAAACTTTGAGAGATACTTTGATATTTACAAACCCTAGCCATCCAGAACATCCTAAACAGCCAATCCAACTTCAAAGTTCGATCATGATCGATTCCTACTCATTCTTAGATCGATGGGGTTATCGTTCTCACTGATTGGATCGCCAATCAAATAGGATTCTGGATTATTTGATCTTGTTTCACGCAGAATCTATTAGTATTCCATACGTACACGGTCCTGACAAGTAGTATTAGAGCAATGGCTCTTGATTTTGCATGGATTCGATTAGTTTTGTTGTTAAAACCAATGTTTTAATTCAAAAGATTCACACTTTGGTTCTAAAGGAGTTTTTGACGTTTGCATGCATTAAAGTTTTGTTTTTTCATCATACGACATATTAGGGTTTCTAGGAAAAACGTATTTTGTGTTTAAGAGTTAAAAACTTCGATTTTTCAAACACAACAGCTTTCAGTCGCACGATTGATCCAGTCGCACGATTGAACTCAATCGTATAATCCATCCGCATGACTGAACTTAGTCGCATCCCTCATTCGCACGATTGAACAACTCCAGTCGGTTGATTCCAATCGTCTTGTTCATACGCATGACTGAATCCAATCGCACGATTGAATTCCTTCGCACCCTTCATTCGCACGAGTGATCCATACTCATAGTCCATTCGCACGAGTGAAACAGTCCTATTCTAAAAGTTCAAAGTTTAAAGCAATGGAAGATCAAATTGCTGCATTTTCTGCGAAAAGGACTCTCGCATTCAAAACCTTCTACTTCTAGAGAATGAGATTGGAAATCATAATAAATCCCCGAAGCTGATAACGTTAGATGATTACCCACAGTGGAAAAAGTGGGTTGAAATCTATTTAAATAGAGTGGATCCCAATCTTTGGACATCCATTGAGACTAGTTACACGGTACCAGTCAGTGCTAATGGAGTCAAGTTAACCTTAGGAGGAATGACTAAAGTACAGAAGATTCTATTCAACGCTGAAAAGAAAGTTTATTCCTTGTTGACTCAGTCAATACCGAAAGACATCTTTCATCAGTTCTCTGAGAACAAGTAGGAAAAAAAGTTATAGGAATCATTGGAGAAGAGATATGATGGAAATACAACTCTCAAAGCATTGAAGGATAAAGTTCTCAAAAAGGAATTTGATAATTTCTCCATAATAGGGAATGAGAGCTTGGATTTATTGATAGGTTCTACCATTTGATGAATGAGTTGCACACTCATGGTGTAATAACATCTATGGAAGATAAAGTTTCAAGCTTTGCTAATGGCTTGCCTGATAAATGGGATTCATTTGTGTCTAATCTGAGACAAAATAACATTCTTGTGACGTTAGACATAAATGATTTCATATTGTAGGTAAGAGAGGAAGAATTGAGAATGAAATACAAGTCTAAGAAAGGATCCTATGTTCAGAATCCTTCACTTTACAACTCAGTTCCAACTCCAGCTATTTCAGGAGCACCGTTACGGACAACTTTCGTGTCCAATTCTTCTGCTCCATCCCAAACCAGTACTGCAGGAACCGAAATGTCAGGGTCATCTAGAACCCAATATATAGTTCCTGAGGCAAATACTACAAAGTTGAAGACCAAGAATTACAATAATGACATAGTGGAAGTTGCCAAAGAACATATGGATCTTCTAGCGGCGGTTTTACAATCTTACGATGGGTTAGTTGCAGGTAAGATTGGAAATTGTCATCTTCATGAGGATTATGAGCAAGTTGACGAAAATGAGCTAGAACAAATGGACATAATTTGGGCATTGGCTAGTGCTATTACAAGGGCAAAGAAGTTTGTCAAAATACGAGGCAGAATCTAGTAGCCACTAAAGATACAACTTTTGGTTTTGACAAAACCAAAGTCACTTGCTTCAACTGTGGTGAAAAGGGGCATTTTAAACATGAATGTGTAAAGCCCAAGAAAACTAGTAATGGAAACCCATTTCCAACATTCAACCGTCAAAACAAAGACATGATTGGAACTACATCTTCAAGCAAATAGACAAAGGCTTTAACTGCTCAAGGTGATGAAGGGCAAGACTGGTCCTTTCGCTTTGTTTCCCTGGGTGAATTAAACATTGCCTTTGTTGAGGCATTGGATGATGGATCTGCTAGTGAAGGTGAGATCATAGCTGAGCAAACAATCTCAAATACTGAAGAAGCTGTGAATGTGGTAAATCACTTGGTTGTGGAAGAGCTCAAAGCAACAAACTCAGAGTCTCCAGTCAACAAAGAGTTTGAAATGGTGTTGATTGTTGACTCATCTAATTCCTCACAGGTAAATTATAATGACCAATTATTTCATAAACATGTTTGTTCTGAATGTGACAAATTTAGGGATAGCATTGATCTAAATTTTGCATAGTTATTAGAGCACAATGATAATTTAGTAAATGAATTACAACTTTTCACTTAGTGCAATCGTATTTTAAAACAAAATGAGTGTAGTTACAAAGAAAAAATAGAACTTTTAGGAAAACAACTATAGGAAACCGAGGTTGTTGCTTTAAATCAAGCAAATGACATAAAGTTTTATTTAAATTCTTTGGAGGAAACGAAAAAGGAAAAAGTAATTTTAGAAGTCGAAGTTGATTCCTTAAAACAAAAACTGCATAACTTAGCTAGTTCTTCACACATAGTTCAAAACTTAGTAAAAGAACGAAATAATGGAGAAGGTTTGGGTTACAAAGTAGTTCCGCCACCACATGCAATCCTTCTGAATACAAAATTTAGACCAATCAATAACAACCCAGTTAAGGATCATGTGGTATCCACTCCTTTGGTTAGTGATCCTAATTCTATGGGAAAACCTATAAAGAATAGCACTAAACAGAAGGAGTCTACTTTGAAATCAAAAGAAAAGATGCCTATTGAAAATTTGGATGATAAATTTGAAAAGGTTAATTTAAGGTCAGATTCACACACGTCTACATCTGAACCAAAAATGACTAATCCAGTTAACCAAAAGCGTTTTACTCATCAAAGTCCAAATAAACCAAAGGTTAAAGATGTTAAAAATGTTAAAACAAATAATTTTGTTAAAAAGCCGAAACATCTAAAAGAGAAGTGAACCAGACACATCTCACACCATACCAAACTCAACCCCATATAAACATTTTCCTTAACCTGTAGAAGGGAGATCATGCTACAGTTGTGGAAAACGAGAACATATCTCTCCTAGTTGTCCTTATTATCAGACACCCAAAAAGAAAATTGAACTTTATGATGCAAAATCATGTTTTTCTAAAATGAGATCTAATACTCCACCTAAGAGTATTTGTGAACCTAAAGTTCAAACTATAAGCCAATCGTCTGTTTATCACAAAAGGCATTACACAAAACTGGTTTATGAAAAGAAAAAACAAGTAATTTGTCTGATAATGAGAACAAGATGATGAATCATGTGCCCTCATCATCTGATGGACAGTGGGTTGAGTTCATGATGTGTGATTCCTCTGGGTCACCCAAGCCAGTTAAGGCTTGGGTTGCAAACCTGAACTGATCAATTCCTTTGAATGTGCAGGGTGTTCGCTACAGCGATATCACAAATACCTGGATTGTTGATAGTAGGGCATCTAGACACATGACTGGGAATTCGTCTCTCCTTTTTAACGTCAAACAAATTAAAGGGGGACATGTCTCATTTGCTGGAAATAAAGGAGGTTATATCACCGCTCAAGGCGAAGTGCGAAATGAGAAAGTGAAGTTTGACAAGGTCAACTACATTCAACAACTACAGAACAACTTGCTTTCTGTCTCCCAGATCTGTGATAAAGGATTCAAAGTTATGTTTGACAACAAGAAGTGCTACATATTGAAGAAGGATTATGTTATCTAGGAGGATAAAGTTTTAATGTCAGCTTTAAGATATAATGATCTGTATGTCTTGGATCTATTAAAAGCCTCTACAACAGAACCCACTGTGCAATACTTCTTGTCAAAGGCAACAAAGAAGGATTTAGTCTCCTGGCATAGGAGAATGGGACACATAAATCCTAGGAAGATGAATCATCTGATACAGAATGATTTAGTTAATGGCGTAAGTGTCAAAAATTTCTAGCTTCCGGATTTTTTCGTAGCATGTAAGAAAGGAAAATAGACTAAGACATCTCGCAAGGCAAAGAAAGTTACTTCTATCTATATTCCTCTCGAGCTTCAACATATGGATCTGTTTGTCTCGGTAAGCATAAAGAGTATTGCTAGAGATCTGTACTGCTATGTAGTAACTGATGATTACTCAAGATTCTTTTGGGTGATGTTTCTGAAATCCAAATCAGCGACTTTTGAATCGTTCAAACATCTAGTAACTACATCGGAATCACTCTACAAGCTTAAAGTAAGACAAATTCGATCAGACAACAGGATATAGTTTAAAAATCAGTGGATAGAGGTATTCTGTAGAGAGAAAGGAATTGTACATCAATTTACATCTGCCTACACTCCACCAATGAATGGGGTTGCTGAAAGAAAGAATCGGAGCTTGATAGAGACAGCTAGAACAATGTTAGCTGACTCTAAACTGTTTATTCATTTTTGGAACGAGGTAGTGGCTAATGCATGCTACACTCTAAATTGAGTCTTCGTGGTTAAACGTCATAGGAAAAGATGTTATGAAATGCTCCAGCGACGTAAACCAAACTTGGAGTATCTTGAACCCTTTGGTGCATCGTGCATATTATTAAAGAAAACTCAGACTGGGAAATTTAGTGAGAAGGTTGAAAAAGGTATCTTTCTCGGATACAATATACTAGACAAGAAAGTTTATAACAACTCAACAGGTCAGGTAGAAGTGTGATGCAATGTTGATGTTCAAAGATACACCACCCCCTGCTGGAAAAGGACCTTCCTTCTTTGACTATGATGGATTTTTAAGTCCTTCAACCTACCTCCCTCCCTTCCTGATGATGAGTTATCAACTACAATGATGTACGATGTTCTAAACAATCCTCCACAAGACTCGACACCATCAGTTTCATTAAACGATTATTCTAGTCCTTCAGGGGGAGAGCTTGAATTAAGTGAATCATCCTCTGATGATGAAGTAGTTGAGATTGTAACTATGGACCAGGAGGACCAGGTTCCCACTAATAAAAGTACATAAGCATCAGATCTTGATGCCTTTAACACTTCTGAACCTCATACTCCAACAGCTACAGATACTGAACCTCGGATTCAAAATTTGGATCATGAAGTAGTTTTTCCCACCACTCCTGGATCTTGAATTAATGTGCATCATCCCCTGGAAAACATCACTAGGGATGTTCTATCAGGAGTGCAGACACGAAATCATCTATACTTAGCTGATTTTGCCTCAGTCATGGAAAAAGGTTATCTTCATGATGGTGCTAATCGATGTTTTGTGTCTCAATTTGAGCCAAAATATGTAAGTGAATCCTTAAATGATGAGGCATGGGTTAGTGCTATGTAAGGCGAACTCCTATAGTTCAAGAAGTTAGGAGTATGGACCCTTGTGGACAGACCAAAAGGTGCTAAGGTGATTGGCATTAAATGGGTACTGAAGTGTAAGAAATATTTTCAAGGGGTTATAATTAGAAATCAGGCTCGGATGGAAGCAATTTGCATGTTTCTACCCTATGCATCCTACATGAAGATTAAAGTTTATGAATTAGATGTAAAAAGTGCATTCCTTCATGGTGAAATCCGTTAAATAGTCTACATCAGTCAACCTGAAGGATTTAAGGATCCTTATCATCGGGACAGAGTTTATAAGCTGGACAAGGCTCTCTACGGGCTCCATCAAGCCCCTAGAGCCTGGTATGAGAAACTCTCAACTCATCTAGTAAAACATGGTTTTTGCAGAGGGGTAATTGACTACACGTTATTCATCAAAGAAAAGCATGGTGATTTACTGCTAGTACTGATATATGTGGATGACATAATCTTCGGTTCCATAAATGAAGAATTATGTAAAGAATTCGAATCTATAATGAAAGTAGAGTTTCAGATGAGTGTCATGGGGGAGATGAAGTTCTTTCATTGATTACAGGTGGATCAGACACCAAAAGGAATCTTCATGCATCAGTCCAAATATGTAGGAGATATCCTTAGTTGATTCGACATGGAGAATGCTTCGGCTGCTGGAACTCCACTGGCCACGAACCATGAAGTGGCACCCGACGAAAATGGTGATCTGGTTGATGCCACCATGTATAGAGGAATGATCGGATCCCTAATGTACCTCACAGCCTGTTGTCCTGATATTATGTGCGCCACTTGTCTCTGTTCTAGATATCAGGCAAAAATAAAAGTAAATCATCTTATAGGCGGTAAATGGATTTTTGTTATCTGAAGGGTACTCCAACACTCGCATTGTGATATCCTCATGATGATGACTTTGAGCTTACAACATATAGTGACTCGGACTATGGTGGTTGCAAGATGAATTACAAGTCAACATCACTGGGATGTCAGTTCTTTGGTAGACGGTTAGTCACCTGGCAGTGTAAGAAGCAGTCATTAGTTGCTCTATCAACATGTGAAGCTGAATATGTTGTTGTTGCAAGTTGTTGTTCACAAATCATTTGGATTCAACAGCAAATGCGCGACTACGGTTTGCAATTTTCTAACACCCTTATAGTTTTTGTAATTCTGCTGCAATTGCTGTCACCAAAAATCCGATCCAACACCCAAAAACAAAACACATTAGTATTAAATATCACTTTATACGTGACTGTTTTGAAAAGCAATTAATCCATGTTGTTAAAATTAATACAGATTTTCAACGCGTCGACCTCTAAAGAAAGGTATTTGACAAACCTAGGTTTTTATATCTTTTAGAGGTTAATGGCGTGAAAAAGAAAAGTGATGTTAGAAGAAATTAATGGCATGTATTTTCTTAGTTTCTTATTTATTTTATTTTATTTTATTTTATTTTCCTGTCTATTAGAATCTAAAAATAGAAAATGATTTTCGGTTTTAGAATTTTAGGGGGAGAATAGGTTAGTTTAGTATTTATATTAGTTCCAGTATTTATTTACATAAAAAATGAGGGGGAGGGCAGAGTAGCTAAAAGAAATGAAATCAGCTCTGTGATTTTATTTCAGTTTATGGAAAATGATAATACATAGGTTACAAATTGTTTGGGACTTCAAAAGGATTTAAATGATCAAGATGCAAAATTCAAAGTACAAGTCTGAAAAGTCTAAGCACAACAAAGGAAAAATGATAGTAAAACTAGTCTGCTACTGAGGTAACATAAAGAAAGTAGACCTAGAGGTTGCTAGTTCATTATATGATGTGTCGGTAGATTCAACACAATAGACAAGTAGACTTCATTGGTGAATTAAATTCAAACTAATTTGTTCAACTTGTTATGGTTTCTCATCTTATCCCTGGTTAACACAATCAACGCATTTCCAATAAGGGGTGACGAGCAAAATAAATGCCACAAATGTGTGCGGATGACCATAAAAACGAGCAAAGCACATGGAAAAACTGCTAAGTGCAATCAAGCTAATGACTAATGTTTTTGGTGCGTTATGTGCAAAAGAAAAATAAATGCTCTAACAAGAAGATTGGTTGTGTGCCTCTCTGATGTGCGGTGGCACTGACCTGAGGATAAGCATAACCTAAATATTCTAGAATTCATTGTTGTTTGTGCCTCACTGTTGTGCGATGGCAATGACCTGAGGCTTGGCATCTCTTTGAAAGCTCTTAGAATAGTTTCTTCTTGTCAAATACCCGTAGTCCGCTCAAAAATCTCCTGTGGAATGTTGATAACCATTTAAGTGTGGGATCCACAAATGCTTTGTTGAAATAAATAAACCTAACTCATCACCAATGTGAGTCAAAAATCTGTGTATGGAATTAAGTGGACAAATATATCGACAATCATTGTGGCTGCAACTCTTGACAGTCAAAATCATTATGTAAATCTTATAGCTCTAGTATGCTTTCCTGAAAGTGCTATTAACTCACAGATAAAACAAGGATCTAGCATCAAATTGTTTTAGTAAAATGTCCCAAATGATTATTATATACCTATATGATTCCAAAATGAATCTTTCCAGAAATGATCAAATTAACTTGAAGTTGTTTTGTCTAGGAAGAAAAATCTGTTAGACGTTTTTCAAAAGGTTTCAATCCATCTCAAACCAAAAACATTTAAACATGTATTGTTTTGTTTTAATCTCAAGTTGTTTTTTGTTTTTCTAGTCTTTTGTTATGTTAATGTCGGACTATACATCTAGATGAATTCTATGAATCACTCACTAAAATTTGTGACATCCGGTAATTTTCCGTTACCAAACTCCATTAGTCCCGTTAGGTCTTGCATACACGTGTCGTGGGCACAGACTAGTTGTCGTTGAACGTTGGTGACTTAATGATACTAATCTATGATAAACAATAATAATCTAATTAATATGTTTAATTATTAGTTGTAATTATGTGATTCATGATTTTATAGAATTTTAAATGGTTGTTTTATAAATTTTATATGATAACGTGATAACGTGTAATATATATTTCCTGTGTTGTGTGACTTATTGTAAATGTCTAGGATTATTATTATTGGCTAATAATACTTGTGATTGTAGTTAAAAATAATAAAAAAAAATATACTACAAAGGTTAAATATTATAAAACCTAGTTAAGGGAAGGTTTAAAGGTAAATGTTAAATAAGGTAACTTTGACAAAACTCAACCCTAGCCCCCTTGTCCCCTATTCGGCCGGAACCAAGCCCCAAACCCCCACCCTTTGCGAATTCAACCAAAAATACACATAAACAATCGATTTTGATCAAGTTCCAAGTGTTCCATAGTGCTAGCAAGTCCAATTCTTAGATTCTACACGTTTAAAGGAATGTTTTGTTATGTTGTTCATAGATTTTGATTCAAGATGAACCCTAATCCGAAAATTGATGATGATTCTATTAAATTGATTGTTAGATGATTATATGATGTTAGTTAGGTTGTATGAATGTCAAATAATGTTGTTTGTGCAAGAAATCTATGGTTTGATCATCTAGTTCATACATTGCCATAAGAGAAAACGTTTTGTTCTTGGAATTCATAATTTGATGATGTTAAGATGTTAGATTTAATGCTTAGATGTTAGTTTAATTTAATTGTTCAAGAAAATCCATGAAATTGAGATGTTGATCATGACTTACTAAAAGTAGAAACTTTAATGTATGATGTTTGGGAATTTGGATGTTTTGGAGATGATTAACATGTTAGAATGAATGTTATGAACTTGATTAGGTATAATACTGATGAAATTATCATTGGATTGGATACTAGAACAATTTTGGGTGTTACTTTCCCAAAAGGGAAACTTTGTTTTTGTAGAACTTTGGATGTGATGAATTGGGCATGCTTGTGATGTTAAGATCATGTTAGAATGATTGTGGATGATGTTTGTTGAGATAGAATGTGTAACTGAGTTGTTATGGATGTTTGGTTGATCATGTAGGAAGTATAAGTTTTGTTGATCATACATGAGAATGGTGTTGGATCTTGTATGCCACAGACACATACAAGATTGATGTGGTTAGTACGTTATGATCCAAGTAGGGTCATACCCAATAACAAGGTAGACAAACACCAATAAATGTTTATTTGTTGATGAGATCATACAAATAAACATTGACACCAATTTAGAAAATGGGTTTTCTAAAACATTGCTTTGTA
>BJCM01085100.1:0-14031 GCA_018326385.1 Flaveria bidentis
ATATTGAACGGCCAACAAATAATTTTTAAGCCCGATCACCCGGGTAAATCCATTGGTGAAAGGCATTCACACACGCGAACACAGACAGTGTTGGTGACCCGACTCGCCCACCACCAAAGGCCCACTAGGGTAAAACCCTTGACCCACTTGAATCATATTACACCAAGTGAGACTCCAACTCATAACTCTACTTTGAAAAGTCATAAAATACCTAAATCTAAACCAGTTGATCTAGGATTCATTGGCGAGTGTGTATTAATGTAAAGGTTTGTTATGAGTCAGCTCTTATCGAATCAGGTCACGTGACCGTAGCACAGTGGCTAGTATTCTCCTATTTAGCCACATCACTTGTCTTTTCACTTAACGAGGAGAGATACTAAATAAATCGACACTTCTAAAGATTTCCTTTAATTATTATAATGATCATGTGTTATTAGTTTATATAATCATGCTAAACACTAAATTTTTATCTATCTCGCTTCTACAAGGTGAAATAATAGATTTAAAGTATCCTTTGATGATAATTTCAAGAAGATATTAGTAGTGTATACTACTAATAATATTTAACGATTTGACAGTTAATTTTTTATTGTTTATCTTTATATCTATGACTCCCATCTACTTTATTTAAAATTGAATCAACTCTTAAAATATCTCACGAAAGGTTTTGGATATTGGTCTCATCGAAAGTGTTTGACATCTACCATTAATAGTGATATCTAATAATGTTGAATTCATATAATTCGACTTTTAAATCAACACTATAGTAGTTGCATTAAATATAAAAAATTACCCATGGTTTATAGTTGAAAATTTATAACTTCATTGCTGCGATATAATGAAATAATAATGTTTCGGGTGTTTATTGGTTTGTCCATAGGTTTTTTCAGCGTTGATACATTTTTGCCTCTCTGAAAACTGTATCGATTTATTCGGTTAACTTATTCAATAAAGCCGGTTATTATTCGGTTTATTCGATTGAATTTAGTTCGATTACCTGAATAAGCAAGATTGTGTGGAACCAATAACCAAACCAAAAGCAAATTCATAATTCGGATATGGTGATGAACCAAAGTAAAACCAAATTCGCAAATCCGCTCATTTTTCGGTTACAAGTGTGGTTTGGTTTTTAATTCTTTTTCACACCCTAACAAAGTAACAATTCTACTTTATATAATTAATCTGTCTCGCACTAAATACAATCAAGCATATTGAAAGCCACATCAAAATATATAGTGTAATTTAAACCTTTTAGAATATACAAGTAAAACAAGCAATTCATCTCTATTATTTTTTAAGATTTCTTTAAAATATTCTAATATTTATAGATATAAATAGCATTATTATGAAAATATATACCCTAAATGAAACCTTTATTATTTTATATTTATATATCGTGAGAACACAAATCTAAAAATTGTTAAACATGAAACATGTTTCCTAGGAAAGAACAAGGATAATATAAGAAATACCAACATATACTTACTACTGGACTAAGGTGGCCCAAGATTATTGGGTCATTTGAAAGGTCCAAACACTTGCTAACGACGGACCAAACAAAATATAGCCGTCCCCGTTGTTTTTGCTACAAGTTTTGCTTGTCATATGATTACATTAATGGAAAATGATATAATTAACTTAACGATAAAGTAAGTGTAGCATTTTTAAACATGTTTAAAAACTAAGCAAATCATACATACCACTATGTGCCTCACGATCACATCTTATTACTACCAATCATGTCATGTTATTTCTTATATTTAATAATATATATTATATATAAAACACATAACAGAGGTTGTTTAAAATACCTTAAAATTAAAAACTATTATTTTGTTCAATGCACAAGAAACAACTATTTTTAAAGGTAAAATAATAATTATATCATTATGTACGAATTATTCTCTTATAATTTGTTACATAATAACCCTACACTTACTAACACTTACATAAGAATTTTAAATATTTGCACTATTTAAACTTTGCATTATTTAAGAACCATATAAACCTTTAAAATTTACATTACTATAGGAACTTTAGGAACCATATAAACTTTTAAAATTTGTATTATTTTAGTACGCACTTGTTCTCAACATATTAGATTTTTGTAAACGCATGTCAGATGTAAAATGTTGCTCCATCACATCGCGCCTGGCTGCATCGCGCGGTCACTCTTCTACTTTTATTATAACTATGTGTATCAAAATCACGTGTCAGTTTACCTATGTATAACAAAATTATGGGTTATCTTACCCGCGTGTAACAAGATCATGTCTTATATTTAAGTGATTTCAAATTAACATAGTAAGTTTCCAAAGTATATTCGGGTCAGTGGTTATTACTTTGAAACCACAACCAAAGTGACACTGAATATCTGCAAATTACATTGGACTAATTTAACAAGATGGTCGTATTTAGAAGCCTAAAGATTATAATCACTAGAATATATTGCAAAAATAAAATTCCAAAAAATCCAACATGGAGAGTAAAAGTTTACTAGCCAAAGATATGTTCATCTTACGAGATTACCAAATACGTCATCGAGGTAGCATCATTGATGAGGTGAATGATTAATGGTGTGAGTAGGCACACCCTCAAATAATTTAAAAGCTTTGCTACTATAGGACATATCGAGTGAAACATGTTCTCTTGGTTATCAATCTTTAAGCCTTTCAAAAACAAACATTACAAATAATCCCTCACATCTATATATGAGTGATGTGTTGTTGTTTTGTGTGAGTTTTAGATGTTTTAAAATATGTTTTTAAACTAATTTTGATATTCAATACAATCACTTTGTTACGTGTTTAAAATATAGGTTAAATGAAGCTTAATGAATATTATTTGAGAATGTTACAAATAATAGCAAGACTATGAATTGAAAGGTTCTAAAAATGAAGAAAACTTTGCAAACTGCAAGGAGGCCGTAAGCTGCGACCTGAGGCTGTAACTTATGGCCCTGTGTTGAGTTTGTCTGTAAGCCCCGTAAAACAGGAGGTTTGGACATCTGGTTGAAGATAGGTCGTAACTTATGTCCTATATGTCGTAAGTTACGGTCTAACGCAATATTTTTAGGGTTATTTCAAATTTTAAATCCTATTTAAACTCCAATCATTAGGGTTTTAAGAGGAGACATTTCTTGAGCCCCAAGAACAAATTTTGGATGAAATTCGGCCCTTAGAAACCTCCTCTAATCATTCCAAATCATCCACATTGATCATGAAATCAAGATTGAAGACATAATGAAGACGATGAGTGGGTAAATCGTTCGTGGTTTTCTTTCGGGTGGTTAGTTCTAACCAAGTGAGACGGTTAGTCATGTTTAGGGTTTTATGTTGAACACTTTGTGATTAAATGTAGTTGAATGTTTTGATTGAGTTAAACAATTTGTTTATAAAAAAAGTTATTTGTTTTATCATTAGTTTTCGATTTTCTTGCACTGTTACCTCATTGAGAAAAGTAGATAATTTGATATAGGTGAATAAGTAACTTCGTGAATGAAAGAATCTTAAAAGATTATTCCTTGGTTATCACTTTTAGCAAAAGCGAAGATTTTGAGTCGTGTTTACACAACCCTAAGTTACACTTAATAAATGTTGATCTTGTAGAACTTAAAACCCGAAAGTAATTGTTTTCTTATCAATTGTTAGATTCATTCCAAAGTTGATTGCTTTTACACTGGTGTTAGTAAACCCATTCAAAGTTTCAATATTACTTTCAAAGTTTGTGTCTTTTAGTTAATCGAGTCATTTTAATTAAACACTTTTCACCAGTTTCATATGGAGACAACCATACTTACCCTTACACAATAAAGGTAGCTAAGACCGATATATTAATTTGTTTTTGATCAAGTCTCGATAACCATATCGAAATGGTATCGTTGCCGGGGAATCAATGCACAAAGTGCTGTTTTTGTAATTTTTAGTTTATTTGGTTTTTGTTTGGTTGGCAGCTATGCTTGGTGTTTTATGTTTGGCAGATTGCTCCTACGTAGTTAAATCTCACCATGAATAGAGTTTATTATTCATGTACATTTTGTATAAGTCCAGTTCACACACGAGATGATTGTGTTGAGTACTTGCAAAAGTGTGAGTACACAAGAAGAAAAATACTATTTGTTGAATGTCTATTACGATGATGTACCATCATCTTATCCATACTATGAGGCCTCTTCTCCATATTATTAAGGATATTATCTGTCATAGGTGAACTACAACTTTGATTAAGATTTGTATTGCAACAATTATGAACCAAAGACAATACAAAGCTCAAATTATAAGGAAGATCATAACAACTATCACTAAGCATACTCTCAGCCAACATATGATGATTTTGGTAGGCGTAATCAAAGGGATTTTTGTGGATGCTAAAGCCAATCAAAACCTTCCCAATATTATAATCGAAGTTAATGTTACTATCCAAAATGTTAAGTCATTTCAACATACTTATCAATATGAGGAAGAGGAAAATATTGCTCGATTTGAAGTGATGTTGTGCATGATTAATGAAAGTTTAATACAACATCAACTTTAGATCAACAACGACTCCACTATCTTAGCATAAAATGTGATATGATTTTGATTAAAACCTAGATTGAGGAGTCATAAGAGGAAAAGTTAATGGAAGAGGTTGTGGATACTAATACGACAATACTTCCCTCGATTGTACAAGAATCAGAGATTAAATACAACATAGCTGAGGAAATAGTGGAAGAACTAGTGACAAATCTTTTGAAGGAAGACATGGATTTGCTTAAAAAACTAGAGACTAAGGTAGTCAAAGTTTATTTTAACCGTTCTCTTGTGCTTATTACTCCATCCAATCAATTTAAAGAAGAGAATTTGAGGATGAAAAAAAGAAAGGTGACATTGCATGACATTGGACAAGTTATCATGAAGTGGCTTACCAACAACGTCTTACTTTATATTCAAATCATTGGGAAGCAATTATGGAACTGGCATATCAGTTATCGAGTGTTTATTGTGAACATTATAGGCAAATGGGCACTATGACATCTGTCACTATCAGGTCCGTCAATTGACTCGAAATCCGTTAATTCTCTTTTCGCGCATTTATTATTTTGCGTAGTTAATATGTTTTAGAACCGAATCTCGTCGTACCTACCTTTCGTGCCAACGTTAATAATATATAATACTAATAGTGAAATTTCTTTTATTATTATTATTACCATAAATGTTAATAATATTATTAGTATTAATATTGTTATTATTATTAAAATAAGTCCAGGGTCTAAATTGTAATTTAACTAAACTTGAGAGATTAATTTATTTAAAGTTAAGGGTCTTAAGTGTAATATTAATATTATATATATTTTCCTAAACGTCGGTCAACCCTAACCGACCGCCGTGAACCCTCCGCCGCTGCACCATTTCTTCCAACCCTCTTCGTCGCACGAACCGTCGCAATTCGTCGCTGTTAGCCACCGCCGGTTGCCGTTGTCTCGCCTTTCACTCATTTCGCTGGTAACCGATCGTCCTGAACTTTGTTTTATTTCGTTTCGTTTCGGTTTATTGTCGCGGTTTGGTTCGGTTCATTTCGGGTTGTGGAATAACTATTTTGGTTTGATGTGTTGTGCGGTGTGTGTGTGTGTGCACGTGCGAATTATGTGCATGCGATGTGTGTGTGTGCACGTGCGAATTATGTGCATGCGATGTGTGTGTGTGTGTGCGCGTGTAGTGTGTATGCATGCAGTGTGTGTGCATGTATACGTTTGTGTGTAGGTATTGCTTATGTGTATGCATTGCTTGTGTGTATGCATTGCTTGTGTGTATGCAATGCTTGTGTGTATGCATTTCTTGTGTGTATGCATTGTTTGTGTGTATGCGTTACTTGCGTGTATGTATTGCTTGCGTATATGTATACTTGGGTATGCAGTGTGTGTTTATATAAATCTGCATATTGGGTGTGTTTGTGTGTGGATTAAGTGTAGTGTGTGTGTGCGTGTGCGTGTTTGGGGTGTGTAGTGTGTGTGTGTGTGTGTGTGTGTGTTTGGGGTGTGTTAGTGTGTGTGTGAGTTTGGTGCACTGCATGTGAGTGTGTTGAGGGCCAAAAAGGGACAAGACACAGCCGCCTTTGATTGCTCTGTGTGTGCATCGTGTGTGTGTACATATGTGTGGGTAGCAGTGTGTGTGTGTGTGTATATATATATATATATATATGTTGAGTGTGTGCGATGATGTGTGTATGTATATTGTATGTGTGTGTGAAATTGTGTGTTGAATTATGTGTGTGATGTGTGAGTGTTTTAAATGTTTTATTATTATTATTATTATTATTCTATTTTACTAATATAGTATGTTGGGTTGTAGGAATTATATATTTTTGTGTGTGTGTCACGCGTCAAACCTGAACCGACCTGGAACCGACCGAACGATCTTTTCTCTGTAGACCCGTCTTAAGATTTTATTATAATTATATTTATAGATGTTTGATCGTTCATTGCTCTCACTCGTTGAAGCGTTTTATTCATTCTTTATCATCACATTTCAAGGTGAGTTTCGCGGCCCCGTTTTCATTTGAAACATTTATAAACTAGGGGGAAAAGTATGCTCACCTTTTTTATGCTATAAACTTATTCAATTCTTTTGGGACTGTTGTGTTTACTGTTTGTAAGTATTTATCTAGTACATGCATGAGTTGTCTTTGTGGTTCCGTATTCACAACTATTTAACTCCGATTTTAGAGCCGACAGACAGATATTGATAGTACTATTGGGCTGACACTTCCACCCTTGTTTGTTAGTATACTAGTTGGGACTGACAGTGGCCAGGAACGGGCCCTAGGGTGAATATGCTCCGAAAAATTCTTTGTGTACGTTATAGGTTTAGTTGTGATGCTCATGTGATATTACTTGCTTATAACTGTATGCACTCATGTCCTACCAAACTATTACACATCATCATGTTTATTATGCAAACCTGCGAACTTACCAACAATATGTTGATCTTTTGAGCATATCTTTTTAGGTAACAATTATTGAGGATTGCTAGGGATGCTCCATTAGCGATGACCTTAGGCTTACATCATTTAAACTTTGGATGTCTTCGACAATTGCATTTGACATTTACTTGTTATACATATTTTGATTACTTGCTCCCGGGTTGTGGGACTTATACTTATTTTGGTTGTATGACTATGTTTGTCGTGGAATTGACTAACTGCGACACAAGTCTCCATTTGTGTCGGGTGACGTCATGACACGTTGTCTTTCATTAATTATTGCATCTCTATTAATTAACAATGTGTTATGACGATCTTGTCCATTACATCCTCATGTTTCCGCTATAAGAGGGGGTGTGACAGATTGGTATCAGAGCCATTGGTTATAGAGAATTAGGTGGATCACTCGACCTAGACTATAACCTAAGAACCTACATGTAGAATGCATATTAGGACTTATGTGCATTTGACTATGCGTGTATGTTCTTTAATTATTGAAACTATTCATGATCCACAATGTGTTAATGATTTTATTTCATTTCCTTTATTCAACTTCGGAAATGTAACTTTTGATTATCGATCATACCTTTGATACTTCTATCTTGAATAACACTGTGTACTTGACAAGGCGGTTTGATTCGGTTAGGATGAGCTGGGGTTGACCATGCAAAGAAAATTTCAATTACGGGTGCACACGTAAATGAAATTTGTTGTGCATGCGAAGCCTAGTCAATCTTGCCGCGAGATAACAGTCATTGTTAGTATGAATCCTCAACTCCATCCCTTAGGACATTAGTGTCCTGTTTCTTATGAGACCTTATCAATCTTGATAAATCATCCATCACCTTATTACTTACGTGTGTTCTAACTCACCTAAAGAATCATGGGATCATATTGTGACATTGGTCCCAGTCCCTATGAGGTAACACTCTCTCTAGCATTTCAATGGTTATGCAACCAACTGTTTCCTTGAAAAACATCTGGTCTTCAAAGGGTTGTAGCTCAGCAATGATACTCACTGCACATGTATTACTTTATTTATTGACTTTAAGATTTGGGGCTTATGTATTGTCTATGTTGATTAGAAAGATGCCGCCCAGAAGGATTACTCGCAGTGTTAGTCGTGGTGGTGCTGCCCCAAGAGGTAGAGGTAGAAGTAGAGGAAAAAGTGTAGGAGGTAGGGGCGAAGCACCTGTAGACGGAAATGAAGGTGGGCAGGGTGGTAATAATCAGGGAGCTGGAAACCCTGATATTGCCGCTATGATTGCTCAATAACTATAGCACTCATCACGACCATAGTGGCACATGTGAGTGACAACATCATGAATCACAATAATGGGGGTGGTAATGAGGATAACAAACATAATGATGAAAATTGTGGTTATGAAGAGAATAATGAAAACGAACATGGAAATGGAGGTGGAAATGACAATAGAGAAGGAGGTGGAATGGGTAATGCGAACGGTAATGGAAGTATGAATGGGATTGGTAATGGAGGAAGGGTTGGTTGTACTTACAAGGAGTTCGTGACTTGTAAACCAAAGGAGTTCGATGGAAAAGGTGGAGCCATTGTCTTGACCCGTTGGATAGAGAATATGGAATTTGTGATGGACATCAGCAACTATGCTGAAAATCAGAAGGTAAAGTATGCTACATGTTCACTGGTGGGAAAAGTGTTAACATGGTGGAATACCCAAGTGCAGGCCCGAGGTAAGGAAGCAGCAATGGCCATGACTTGGACGGAATTCAAAGCTTTGGCAACTGAAGAATATTGTCCAATGAATGAGATGCAAAAGTTGGAGCATGAATTCTGGAATCATGCGATGGTAGGGTTGGGTCATGCTGCTTACACCGACCGGTTCCATGAGTTGGGAAGACTGGTGCCACACCTTGTGACACCTAAATCAAAGCGGATCGAGCATTACATTTGGGGTTTAGTGCCTCAAATACGTGGTTTGGTGACTACTGCAGCACCCCCGACTATACAGAGTGAAATTTTGAAGGCGGGCACTCTAACTGATGAGATGGTAAGAACTGAAGTACTAGGTAAAAGTAGTGAGAAAAGGAGAGATGTAGGGGAATCGAGCAGACAACCAGGTGGAAGATTCGATATAAAGGCAAAGGTGACTAGAGGTTTCGTAGCAGTGAACCAAGGTAGAAAGGACTATGTTGGGCTACATCCTAAGTGTGGGAAATGTAACTATCATCACCCTGCTGTGGCGCCGTGTCGAGTTTGTGCGAATTGTAGGCGCCCGGGGCATCTTGCAAGGGATTGTAGAGTGGCACCCAACTTGGTTGCACTGATAAATGCAATCAATCCAACTGGAAACATTAGGGTTTGCTATGAGTGTGGGAGTCCCAACCATTATCAGAATATGTGCCCCAGGCTGAATCGGGCACCGAGTCAACAAGTGAATAACCAAAACCAAGTGATGGCAATAGCTGGTAATCAAGGGTAAGGTAATCAAGGAAATGCTGCCTGAGGACGTGTGTTTGTGATTGGTGCAAACGACGCGCGTCAAGACCCGAACATTGTTACGGGTACGTACCTCCTTAATAATCATTTTGCATCTGTATTATTTGATACCGGGGCAAACAATAGCTTTGCGTCCATTGAATTTGCACCCTTACTTGGTTTGAACCCTAGTTGTTTAGAGACTAGCTTCTCAGTAGAAATGGCAAATGGTAAATTTGTGAGAGCTAGCGAAATAATTAGAGGTTGCACGATTATATTAGAAGATCATGCCTTTGATATAGACTTGATACCTTTTGAATTGGGAAGTTTCGACGTGGTAGTGGAAATGGATTGGTTGTCGAAGTTTGGAGCTGAAATTGTTTGCCGAGAGAAGGTAGTGCGGATCCCTATGCCTAATGGTGATGTGCTCAAGATTCAAGGAGAATGACCAGGAAGGAGTCTAAATATAATCTCATGTATGAAAGCTCGCCGTTGTCTACAGAATCGATGTTATGCATTCTTGGCACATGTGGTGGAGAAGAAACCACTGGAAGACATTCCAGTTGTGCGAGATTTTCCGGAAGTATTCCCTGATGATTTGTCCAGCTTACCCCCTCCTCGACAAGTAGAATTTCGCATAGATTTGATACCTGGAGCGACGCCAGTAGCAAAGACGCCATATCGGTTAGCACCATCGGAAATGCAAGAATTATCGAGCCAACTACAAGAGTTGCTTGATAAGGGTTTCATACGACCAAGCCACTCGCCATGGGGAGTACCGATACTATTTGTCAAGAAGAAGTATGGAACGTTTCTAATGTGCATAGACTATCAGGAGTGAATAAACTGATTGTGAAAAATCGATATCCACTTCCCAGGATTGATGATTTATTTGATCAATTACAGGAAGCGGCGTATTTCTCTAAGATCGATCTCCGATCAGGTTATCACCAATTACGGGTTCATGAGGAGGATATACCAAAAACAACATTCAGGACTCGATATGGGCATTACGAGTTCCTAGTCATGCCGTTTGGGCTGACCAACGCTCCGGCAGTGTTCATGGATCTTATGAACCGGGTATGCAAACCCTACTTGGACAAGTTTGTAATCGTGTTTATAGACGATATTCTCATCTATTCTAGATCAAAGGAAGACCATGAACAGCACCTTCGAGAGATACTCAAACTATTAATGGATGAGAAACTTTACGCCAAGCTCTAGAAGTGTGAATTTTGGTTGCGAGAAGTGAAATTTTTGGGACACGTGGTTAATGAAAAGGGAATCCACGTTGATCCTGGAGAGATTGAAGCGGTTAAGAAGTAGGACGCTCCTAAGACACCCTCAGAGATACAACAGTTTTTAGGGTTGGCTGGTTATTATCGACAATTCATTGCAAACTTCTCTAAGATCGCTCAGCCATTGACGATGTTAACACAAAAAGATAAGAAGTTTGATTGGGGACATAAACAAGAGGAGGCATTTCAGACGTTGAAGGAAAGGTTATGCAATGCACCAATATTAACCCTCCCCGATGGGTCAAATGATTTTGTGGTGTTTTGCGATGCATCACATCAAGGCCTAGATTGTGTGCTTATGCAAAAGGATAAGGTTATTGCTTATGCCTCACGTCAACTTAAGATTCACAAAAAGAACTATATAACACATGATCTGGAATTAGGCACAGTAGTGTTCGCTTGAAAGATATGGAGGCATTATCTATATGGGACTAAGTGTGTTGTCTACACTGATCATAAAAGCATTCAACACATCTTTGATAAAAAAGAACTGAATATGCGCCAAAGGAGATGGGTGGAACTCCTAAGTGATTATGATTGTGAGATTCGATATCATCCTGGAAAGGCGAACGTAGTAGCTGATGCCTTGAGTAGGAAGGAGCGTGTTAAACCCTACGTGCGCGAGAATTAGGGATGACTATTCAATCGAATTTAAAAGCGCAAATACAGTTGGCACAGGGTGAAGCGCTGAAGGAGGAGAATGTTGCAAGTGAAGAGTTCCGAGGGTTAGACAAACAGATGAACTGTAAAGAGGATGGTGTACAGTACTTTGTGGATCGTATATGGGTACCTAAGTGGGGTGATGTTTGAACCCTAGTTATGAACGAAGCACACAAGTCCAAGTATTCTATTCATCCTGGTGCAGAAAAGATGTATCAAGATCTTAAGGAGTTGTATTGGTGGCCAGGTATGAAAAAGAATATCGCAAAGTATGTGAGTGAATGCCTGACTTGTTCGAAAGTCAAAGCCGAACATCAGAGACCGTCAGGTCTGTTACAACAACCAGAGATTCCTGAGTGGAAATGGGAGAATATAACGATGGATTTCATCACTAAGTTGCCTAGGACCAGTAGTGGTCATGATTCGATTTGGGTCATCGTGGACCGAATAATGAAATCTGCTCATTTTTTGCCTATTCTCGAGCACTATAAAATGGAGAAGTTATCAAGGTTATATGTGAATGAAATCGTGGCTAGGCATGGAGTGCCTGTATCTATTATATCAGATCGAGATAGTAGATTTACATCTCGGTTTTGGCAGAATCTACAGAAGGCGATGGGTACTCGTTTGGACTTAAGTACAGCCTATCATCCACAAATAGACGATCAAAGTAAACGAACGATACAAACTCTAGAAGACATTCTTAGGGCATGTGTGATTGATTTTGGTGGTAGTTGGGATACCCACTTACCGTTGATCGAATTCTCTTACAACAACAGTTACCATACGAGTATTGGATGTGCACCGTTTGAGGCATTGTATGGAAGGAAGTGTAGATCTCTGGTGTGTTGGGTGGAAATAGGTGAAAGCCAATTAACAGGTCTGGAAATTATCCAAGAAACGACTGACAAAATATTTCAAATCAAGGATAGGCTTAAGGCAGCTCGAGATCGTCAGAAAAGCTACGCTAATAACCGTCGCAAACCTTTAGATTTCAACGTTGGTGATCGTGTCTTATTGAAAGTTTCTTCGTGGAAGGGAATCATAAGGTTTGAAAAGAAAGGGAAATTAGCTCCAAGATATGTTGGACCGTTCGAGATCACAGAAAGAATTGGTCCCGTAGCGTATCGATTAAAGTTACCTCCAGAACTTAGTGGCGTGCATGATACATTTCATGTATCGAACCTTAAGAAGTGTTTAGCCGATGGATCCCATCATGTACCGATGGAGGAAATCAAGATTGACGAGAAACTATATTTTGTGGAAGAACCAATAGAAATTATGGACCGAGAGGTGAAACAACTGAAGCGCAGCAAGATCGCAATTGTCAGAGTGAGATGAAACTCCAAGCGAGGGCCTGAGTTTACGTGGGAACGGGAAGACCGAATGAAATCCAAATATCCGTATTTGTTCGTGGATACAACTTCAGGACCTAACTCCAGCTGAATTTCGGGACGAAATTCTCTCAACTAGGGGATACTGTGACATCCATCACTATCAGATCCGTCAATTGACTCGAAATCCATTAATTTTCTTTTCGTGCATTTATTATTTTGCGTAATTAGTATGTTTTAGAACCGAATCTCGTCCTACCTACCTTTCGTGCCAACTTTAATAATATATAATACTAATAATGAAATTTCTTTTATTATTATTATTACCATAAATATTAATAATATTATTAGTATTAATATTGTTATTATTATTAAAATAAGTCCAGGGTCTAAATTGTAATTTAAGTAAACTTGAGAGATTAATTTATTTAAAGTTAAGGTCTTAAGTGTAATATTAATATTATATATATTTTCCTAAACGTCGGTCAACCCTAACCGACCACCGTGAACCCTCCGCCGCTGCACCATTTCTTCCAACCGTCTTCGTCGCACGAACCACCGAATCAACAGAAATTGTTCGTTGTTTGCCACCGCCGGTTGCCGTCGTCTCGCCTTTCACTCATTTCGCCGGTAACCGATCATCCTGAACTTTGTTTTATTTCGTTTCATTTTGGTTTATTGTCGCGGTTTGGTTCGGTTCGTTTCGGGTTGTTGAATAACTATTTCGGTTTGATGTGTTGTGCGGTGTGTGTGTGTGTGTGCGCTCACGCATTGTGTGCGTGCGGTGTGTGTGTGCGTGTAGTGTGTATGCATGCAGTGTGTGTGCGTGTATACGTTTGTGTGTAGGTATTGCTTGTGTGTATGTATTGCTTGTGTGTAAGTATTGTTTGTGTGTATGTATTGCTTGCGTATATGTATACGTGGGTATGCAGTGTGTGTTTATATATGTCTGCATATCGGGTGTGTTTGTGTGTGGATTAAGTGTAGTGTGTGTGTGCGTGTTTGGGGTGTGTAGTGTGTATGTGTTTGGGGTGTGTTAATGTGTGTGTGAGTTTGGTGCACTGCGTGTGAGTGTGTTGAATGCCAAAAAGGGACAAGACACAGCCGCCTTTGACTGCTCTGTGTGTGCATCGTGTGTGTGTACATATGTGTGGGTAGCAGTGTATGTATGTATGTATGTATATATATATATATATATATATATATGTTGAGTGTGTGAGAAGATGTGTGTATGTATATTGTATGTGTGTGTGAAATTGTGTGTTGAATTATGTGTGTGATGTGTGAGTGTTTTAAATGTTTTATTATTATTATTATTATTATT
>BJCM01085104.1:0-21358 GCA_018326385.1 Flaveria bidentis
ACCAACTTTCGTACAAGTAAATTAATCGAGTTAAACTGTTTTGTACTTTTTTAATGATATCTTCTCAACTAAAGTTTTATGATCTCTTAAACCAATAATTAAATTAGTATACTCAAGAACCAACTCAATGTTGTTTAATGGATTCAAAGTCTGTGACAGTTTCCTAGCTAGATTCAGTGTATTCTAACAAAACTTCAACATGTGATCACTTATAACTCCTATGCTTGCTTAAGATCTACCAAAACTTAGTTGCTTCCATCCAATGAAACCTTCATCGGTTCTTTACGCCAATCACTGAGTTATTTTGGCGACAATAATATTTTTCTTCTCTGATTCATTCTTGGAACTACATATGATTATGTTATGTTTAAATAGTAGGTGATATATAGTTTTAATTCTTATATTGTTCTATACCACATTATCTTTACTTATAACTCCTATGTTATATAGCTGATTGACTGTCATAATATAGCATAATATAGCTGATAGTTTTCTCATTATACTTTGTCCTCTCATGAAAGACTTGATTTTTTTGCTGCCCACTTCTTGAGTATTCAAAATTTGATTCGGAGAACCAACTTCATATTCAAACCTAGTATGTTCACTTTTTCTTGACCTCTTATCATTATATAATTCACGAATTTCACTGCCAAATTCATATTCACCATTTGGTCCTTGAATTTGATTCCTATTTCAAATTTATATTCGTGATTAATGGGTAAAAAGTCTTCTATACGCAGACGTGAAAGCTCTATCAAGAAAACTAGCTTCTTTTTATTTAGAGAGGAACGATTCCCTCGTCTGAGAATCGTCATTCACGCACTCTTCCTCCCCACTAAAAAAAGCGATTGAGAATCTCGAGAACCTAAACAAAAATGCAGAAGTGAGCGTACCCCAAGGCTCTCCTCTCTCCCTCTTTTTTAGCCAACATCATCATCATCTCTAATACTTGTAGGTTTTTTCTCAAACACTTGGTGGTAAGGATTATACTTTTGTGAATTGAGAATAATAGAGTGATTCAAAAACTCGCTCATTATCATTAAAGATAACAAGGCTACTTGGTTGGTGTCCGATCAGATGTACTAACCTCAAAGCTTGATGATCCTTCTTGAATTGACTCCATCCCATTTAAAACCCTGTTGCTTTCAATCTGGTTAAAGAACACACTTGCTTCAACTTTAAACCTTTGCTCATATTTTGATATCCCATAGAAAATCACTAATTTTCGGCTTAAGGCCGCAAATGACGAGATTTGTTGCATAATCTTCAGAAATTTCTTCAAAACTTTGACCTTATTAAGCAGATATTTGAAATCATCGTAAATGTCAACCGTACCTTCTAGGCTTAAAAACATGAATTCAACCATAGTGCTATGTTTATTTTGATTAGTTGATGTTGTTGATAAATCTTGATTTGCTGATGTTGCTCTAATTTCTAAAATTGTTGTTGTTGATTGCCGAATTGTTGTTTAATCGGTTGCATGAATCACCAAGAATTAAATCGTCATCGTTGAATTTTATGGGTGGAATCTTTTATTTTTTGTTTGGTGATTATGGATTGTTGCTGTAAATTACATCAATTTTTCATTGCTACTATTTTTCTTTAATTTGTTGTCGTTGATTACCCCCATAATGATCGGAAAACTTTAGTTTCCCTAACACACTATTAAGAGAAAAGAAATCTCTGATACCATTGTTAGTTTATTACGTACAAAAATATGATCAAAAGATCAAAAGCTAAAGATAGAAAAGAAGAAGTAACCACAAAAAAGAGATTACTCTTGCAATTAATTGCTAACCTCTTCATTCATTAGGTTTGCTTAAAAACAAACACCTTACCTAGTTGTTACACAATAGCCCTTTCACAATACAACAATTACAAAAGCAACCTTACACAATTTGTCACGTAACAATAAGCCATAACCCCAAAAATATTCCACCCATTAAGAAAAACACAAACAAATTTCCCAACGCGTTTTGCTCTACACCCTGATCAACCTGAAAAAGTTGGTAAATAATCCAATATGATGTGATTTTTGTAAAAAGTTAAAATAAAATGCAATGAAAACTTACCTTATAACCTTTTGGTGCGGACATGAGGACACAAACCGTTACGTAGCCATTAGTTAGTCCTAGTACGGATACAAGCATAATCATCCAACCTTGATCTGCGTATTTTGCAATGAAATATAATGACGGGACAAGCAAAACACGTGATATGACTATGATTGAAGCCCGTTTCGTGATTCCAACTTGAGGCATAAATTTTAGAGGAATCTATTGAGATATGATGTCCCCAAGGTTAAATGTAGCTACTAAAACAAGTGGATACCTACAAAAAAATATGTACCAAAGATATAATCTACTAAGCTCTACAACCAAGCCAGCTAAGAAAGGCTAGATCAAGAAGTTGTATATGTGTGATGATATTTTTGAGGACTTTAAGAATAGATGAAAACTAGAAAACAAAGAAAATTGTAAGTTGATAGCTTTCTTGGATGAATTCAGGGCACATGATAGTCAATTCACCAATCATCCCGCCTTGGACTAGTGTGTCTGCTACCCCGAAAAGAGCAACGAGAAGACATATAACCACATAAGCTCTACGGGACTGTTAGAGGGGATGGTTACTTACAACACAGACACACAATGAGGAAAGTTGTTTAAGAATACTTAATAAATCAATAGGGAACTAGTAACACATTGGATTGATACTTAGTACATAAACAAAATATGAGACAGAACAAGAACAAGCAACACAAGAATATGGTTTTCAAGAATGTTGTATATTTCTCTCAAGTTATTTTATAAGTGTTAAAGCATAAAGAGAGTTACAAGGACCTGAGAACTTTATACTACATCCTACAGTCGGCCATACTTAGAAAGCTAGTTGGAAACATTTGAACTAGACAACAAAATCAAATGTAAACTCAAAAGGCAGATTGCATTTTGACTAGTGACTATAACATGCCATAGCTCACATCCTAATATATGATAAAAAGGATAAAAGTACATAAAGTAGAAAGCACAGACTCAAGACCTTAATGTACAATTACCAAAAGAATAGACCTTTTCACCAACTTGTGAAAGTTGGTAAGTCAACAGAGTTGCAATGAAAAGTGGTTAAGCTTTATGGTAAAATACATCAGATAAAACATGTGTTTAAAAGTATTTAGAAGAAATTTATCTTCACTTCTTAGCTTCTGAAGACTTTGTCTTTGAAGCTTTAGAAGACTTCACTTTGGCTTTGAAATATGTTGGTCTTGGCTTCGGAAGATTTTACACTTAGAATATTTCTAGTGTATGATGTAAAACTTCCGAAATATTTCTACTATGTACTTCACTACATGTATGTAGGAAACACTTTGAATGTTTTGGGTGCATCAACCTTACATAAAACCTTACAAACTCCCCCTAGGCTAATGCTACCAAAACATTTGAAGACCTTAGATGTTGACAGTACTCATTATGATGATAAACATACCCTTTTTATTAGATAGTCAGGATCACTCGGACTCTCATAGTGTCTCCTCATCTCAAAGAAATCATGAAAATGAAGATTGAACATATCCTGCCATGTGTAGACATCTTCAATACCTTGATCTCTAATTACATGCCATCTTTCTGGATTAGTAGTGTCAATCTAGGACAAGATGGGTCTTCTTAATGCAAGAGGAGCTGCTTGAATAGGAGTTGTTTGAGCTTTCTCTTATTTCACTTCTTTAGGATATTCTGACTTATCCTGAGGTTTGGAGGTAGATGATCATGTCTTCTTCTTCTTTGACTTGGGTTTAGAGGCCATCCTTTTCTTTCTTTTTGAACTCTTCAACTGAGAAGACTAGTCTGTAGTACCTTATAATTTAGTCTTGTCTTTCTCAGTTGGGTCTACCTCCTTCAGAGGTTCAGAAGGAAAAGGAGTTTGACCCTGATATGGATCAAAAGATGAAGCTAGCTGAGACTCAGCAGAAGGTCTAGGTTATGTTATCTCAAATGGTTCAACCTTAACCTCCACTTCTAGAGGGGCTTGAGTTAGTAGGAGTGTAAATCAATGAGCTCTCCTATTTTAATCTTCTGCTATGTGCTCATCCATGGTGGATAGAGACATTGGGCCAAGTCTCATTCCGGAGAATCCATACAACGTCAAGAAACTCATCATCCTCTGTCTATCAGTAGACTTCTTTTGACTCTTCTGGATGATGGTTCTTGTTTTGGTTGCTTCTTCTCTCATCTTCCTTTTTGTAGTCTTTTGCTCTTTGAGTACTTGAAGTTCAATTTGTTTGAGGTACTCAAACTCAATATACTAAAAGGGCAAGGGAAGAAGTGCGGCTTCCTGGTAGAGACTTGTGGCACTCAGGTAGTTGATCATGTTTTTCCTGCCTATTTCTTTATCTACCTGGGGTTCTTGTGTTGCCATAGTCTCTTGCATAGGGCTATCTTGAACTGGGGGAGAGAGAGTAGGAACATGTTTGCACAATCTCTTATGTTTCTTTTCTTCTTTGATTTGGAGGAGTAATTTTGCATCCTCTATTTCCTTCCTCTCTCAAGACATTTTCATGTCTGTCAGTTCATTTAATTTCTCTAAGAGGAAAAAATGATTTGATCAATATCATAGTTTCTGGTATGTAAGTAAGTAATCTTAACTGTCTTTAACTCATCATTTTGAGTATTTGGTATGGGGGCAGCCTTGATTGCAAGTTCCATAAAGCCTGAAGACCAGCAGTAGAACTTTCTCTCCTTAGCTTCCTCTTCCTCTCTCTCCTCCTCCTCAATCTCCTCAGGAGTCATAACCTTTTCCCTTTGTCACCCACTGTAACATATCGTATTTTTGGGTTCATTAAAAGGTAACATTGTTAATTCTTGTACGGGTCATCTTTGTCATGTATGAAACTTATGGATGACTTATGTTTATCTTTTACTTGTCATTGATCATTAAAATATACAAGTTAATAATCTAACTATTAAATTCAACAATAAATAATAGTTATAATAATAATAACACAAGTAACAAAATATAATAATAATAACACTAAAAACAATAACAACAATAACAACTAAAATAATAATAACTATGGTAGTAATAGAAATAAAGCTAATAATATAATTTATAAATGTTATTTAACTTAAGATGATTAAAATTAAAGGTTAATTTAAGTCAAGAGGCTTATTTGTAAATCTATAAACTATAATAATGAAGTTTTGTGCATAAATTGTCAAAATGCAAACCACAGGGACCAAAGGTGTAATTACCAAACCCAACCCCCCACCCTTTCTCTCTCCCCGCATTTCCGGCCGCCGTCCGGCCAAGTCCGGTGCGGCGCCAGCGAGGCCCTAAAACCCACAAACACCATCCGTTTTTATGCCAAATCATTCCAAACACTTCGTGAAAACGATTCGAACACTATTATGGATTTTAAACGCCTTTAAAATCATGATTATAAACCTATTGAAGTGAGTAACCGCCGATCTTTAATCCTAGAGCCGTTCAATCATTAAACCTCAATAATAATACAATTAACTCAACATAAACGGTCATCTATCGACCCTTAATCGAATACAACTCTCAATTTGAATCTGAAACAAACATCAACACTGAATTCGACTACCCACTCCCATCGCGACCAACCATAATTCGAATACCATCTTCAAGGCTTCTAAACTCGAAATTTGTAGAGGGTTTTTCATCTTTGAGTTCATTAGAAACTATTTGTGCAGCGAATTGGATTATAATCGTCATTTGAATGACAATCAAGCTCCACGTTGGTCGCGGTTGTTCTTCGAGTCGAGTCATTGAAATCAAACAACTATCGGGTAATTAAACATACATACATGTTTGTTTTTACCAGATGAATGAAAGCCCTAACAATTATTTGGTTAATAACATGGTTTGATGCTTTAATTTAGGATCAATCGAATTTAGGGTTCTTGGATTTGGGGGCGTTCTATTGATTTAGCTTAAAACAATTTGGAACGGGATTATACCGCGGCTGAGAGCCTTGGTTCACCGGTTCACTCACTACATTTTTAACATTTTATTATAAAAATTATAACTAAGTATGGTTATAAAAATAATTTATATAAAAATTTAAATTGTTAAGTTATTATTGAATCTTATGTTTTCTTTGATTGGAGATTTATCATGATAATTATAGCATTAAAAAACATGATATAATATACAAGTTATTAACAATGGATATAATTCCTTTAAAATTTTATAAAATGTTACTTCTTTTATTGAACAAAATATAAATAAGAGTTCACTAATTTTATTTATAAAACCCTCAAATTTTAAACCCTAGTTCGCGTTAAATTGTTAATCTTATTATTAACTTAATACTTGTAAATATATATACATTTAGGTGCCTTGTGAAGGATTACGTTGGAACGACGTTTATTATTTCTTATTAATCAGCAACTATATATTTATTTCACAAGTGAGTATTTCTATATCCCTTTTTTCATATTTTCACACTTTGGGGTGAAACATGTTGCTTTATAATCATTGCACTTGTAAATACGTTTGATTCTTGTAAACTCTTGGCAATTCACTTACATGTTATGATTAGTTGATCTTTATAATTACCATGTAATGATGATTATATGTGCAATTATTAACTATTGTTAGCATGGCGACGTCATAGATCTATGGGCTTGACAAGCCTGCTTGGTTAATCCAAGTACACTTAGATAATCGTTTAATCTTGTAAATTGTCAAGGTTTGCTTGTGCATCTGTCTTAGATCCCTAGTTACTTTGTTCACTAATTTATAACATGAATTGCCATCTTTTATATACTTATGTATTGAAAACTATGGGAATCTCACCAACATTATGTTGACCTTTTATTTTTAACATGTTTCATGAAACGCGCAAGTATGATAGCCATCTTTGAAGATATTCACACCTAGGAATGGACCTAGTCAAATAAATAAATGAACTTGAAAAATTATTTTTTATGCATGTTGTTTTCCTTGTTTGAGACTTATATTTGTAATGTTACATTTGGAACTATGATTATTATATTTGGGTTTATTAATAGCATTATGTGGCTGTGAACGATCTTAGCACTCACATCTCGACGTTTCCGCCATCAAGGTTGGGGTGTGCCAGATTGGTATCAAAGCCCATAGCTATAGGGATTTAGGTTATTAGAAATGGTGACCTAGACTATAGCGTATGCATGAACCTTATAGAATCATATTTCTATTCTTGTAAAAGTATATGGTTTGCATGCTATATAATGATATGCCTTCTTATGTGTAATTTGATGCCTTAGCATAAGATTACTTAAACATTGTTACCTGTCTCCCCTAAACTTATCTTTGACTCTTTGATTCTCCCCGAACAATGAAGCCTCTTAATCTTATTCTCGACGACACGTGGGATCGCATACTTATAGTTTATGACTTGGATCTTTAGACGTTATGTCTAATCTATACAAATCTCATCAAGGTTTTGATTTCATGAACCTAAGGAATATTATGTGACACATAGACACCTGTATTCTGGATTTCCTGGCAAAAGGCCTTCGGGCTAAGGTAAGCATTTCGCATAAATCCTACGGGACTAGTTATGCTTACCTGGGGATTTCTGGGATGAGTGATAAACTATGGTCGATATACACAAGTTTATAAGGAAAATGGGTCAATTCACCTTGACATGTCAACATTTCCAAATGGTAATGCGTTACCAAATGGAGTCATTCCATGTACCTTACAACTCTTAGCTTATTCTTGTTTAAATTACTATCCTTTTTTATCCTCATTCTCGTGTCATTGGATTTTGAGCCTATGCTTTCTTAGCCGCGTGTTAATCTAGAAAGATCCTTTACAGTCAAAGTCGTTGATGGAAAATCGATCGCCGTTGACGTCGTAATACGCGATTGCACCTTGAGTCTTAACGAACACGAGTTCTTCATCGATCTCATTCCTATGCAACTAGGAAGCCTTGATGTTATTATCAGCATGGATTGGTTAGCTAAGCAACACGCGGAAATTCTATGCTTCGAAAAGTGCATTCGAATTCCTTTACCGACGGGTGATACTTTGAAAGTTTTTGGGGAGAAATCATCCCAAGGACTCAAACTTATGTCCTGTATCAAGGCCCAAAAGTGCTTAAGTAAGAACTACATAGCCTTTATGGCGTATGTAGTTAATATGAAAGCCAAGGGTAAGGAACTGAAAGACATTCTTGTCGTGCGAGATTTTCCTGAGGTGTTTCCCGAAGATCTTAAGGGATTACCTCCCGTGCGAGAAGTTGAATTCAAGATTGACTTGATTCTTGGTGCAAACCCTATGGCTAAATCACCTTATCATCTTGCAACGTCTGAAATGCAAGAACTGGCAAGTCAACTGTAAGAGTTGACCGATAAGGGATTTATTCGTCCTGGTTCTTCACCATGGGTGCACGTGTGTTGTTCATGAAGAAGAAGGATGGTTCATTCCGTATGTGCATCGACTACCGGGAACTCAACAAGCTTACCATCAAACACCGATACCCGAATCGACGATCTCTTAGACCAACTTCAAGGAGCAACCCAATTTTCAAAGATCGGTCTACGTTTTGGGTATCATCAATTACGTGTTCACGATGAAAAAATTCCAAAGACCGCTTTTCGTACTCGATATGGACATTACGAGTTCATGGTTATGCCTTTTGGCTTGACCAATGTACCTGCTGTGTTCATGGATCTCATGAATCGAGTATGTAAATTGTATTTGGATGAGTTTGTGGTTGTGTTCATTGATGACATTCTTTTTTATTCCAAAACAAAAATTGATCACGAGATGCACTTGCAACAAGTTCTCAAACTTTTAAAGAAGGAGCAACTATAAGCCAAGTTCTCCAAGTGTGAGTTCTGGCTAGAAGAAGTTCAATTCTTAGGGCATGTGGTAAATAGCCAAGGAATTCACGTTGATCCTACTAAAATAGAAGCCTTCTTAGGTCATGTGGTGAATAGCCAAGGAATTCACGTTGATCCGGCTAAACTAGAAGCCGTGAAAAATTGGCGTGTTCCCACAACCCCAACTGAGGTTCGTTCTTTTCTAGGCTTAGTGGGATATTACCATAGGTTTATAGCAAACTTTTCGAAGGTTGCTAAACTATTAACGGCTCTAACCCAAAAGAACCGACTTTTTGAATGGGGACTCAAGCAAGAAGGGGCTTTCGAGACACTGAAACGCAAGTTGTGTAACGCTCCTATACTAACACTCCCCGATGGGAACGACGATTTCATTATGTATTGTGATGCTTCTAATCAAGGTCTTGATTGTGTTCTTATGCAATGAGGAAAGGTTATAGCATATGCGTCAAGACAATTGAAGGTTCATGAAGTGAACTACACAACCCACGATATTGAACTTGGTGTTGTTGTTTTTGCTTTAAAGATCTGGCGACATTATCTTTATGGGACGCAATGCATAGTCTACACCGATCACAAGAGTCTCTAACACATGTTCAATCAAAATGATCTCAACATGAGACAAAGACCTTGGATCGATTTGATTAGCGATTATGACAGTGACATTCGCTATCACCCTGGAAATGCGAATGTTGTAGCCGACAGGCTGAGTCGCAAGGTCCACAACAAGACTATCTCGCTTATAGAAATCTGAGATCGAAGGCAATGGTTTGACACGTTAGGGGAATTTGATACCGAGATTCATGTGGATGTTAACGAGGCTACTATCATGCTTCAAAACATAAGGACCGATAGTGATCTCGAGTTATGCATTCGCGAGGCTCAACAAGCAACATTAACCGATGAAAGGAAAGATGAAGATTTGGCGTGTAATGTTCGATCACAACGGGAAACAAAACCGAATGGCATGTGGTAATTTTTTAATCGACTTTGGATCCTGAATCGAGATAATCATCGTCACTTCATTATGAACGAAGCTCATAAAACTCGATATTCCATTCATCCTTGCTCCGATAAGATGTACATGGACCTGCGTGGCCAATATTGGTGGCCTAGAATGAAGAAAGATATTGCATCTTATGTTTCCAAGTGTCTCACATGTGCAAGAGTCAAAGTCGAGCACCAACGACCAAGTGGTTCACTTGAACAACCCGAAATCCCTATATGGAAATGGGAACATATATCCATGGATTTCATAACCAAGTTACCTCGTACTCCTCGAGGTCATGATAGTATATGGGTAATTGTTGACCGTTTGACCAAAACGGCACATTTCATACCAATACGAGACACATACAAAGTTTCAAGATTGGATCGCATCTACATTGACGAAATTGTGAGTCGTCATGGTGTGCCGTTGCACATCATATCCGACCGAGATGCTCGTTTCACTTCACACTTTTGGTCGTCTATGCAAGAACTATTGGGTACCCAATTGGATTTAAGTACGGCTTACCATCCCCAAACGGATGGTCAAACCGAACGAACAATTCAAACCCTCGAGGAGTTGCTACGTCTTTGTGTCCTTGACTTTGGTGATGACTGGGATACGTATTTACCGCTCGAGGAATTTTCGTATAACAATAGTTATCACTCGAGTATCAAGATGGCACCATTCAAAGCATTTTATGGTCGTAAGTGCCGATCACCGATCTGCTGGATCGACATTAGAGAAAACTTCATCACTGGTCCTGAACTTATACAAGAAGTGACCGATAAAGTCTCCATAATCCGCAAGAACCTTGAAGTGGCAAGAAGTCGGCAAAAGAATTATGTCGATAAGCGTCATATGCTGTTGGAGTTCCAAGTTGGTGACATGGTTCTTCTTAAGGTTTCATCATGGAAAGGTGTTGTTCACTTTGAGAAGAAGGGCAAACTGGCTCCAAGGTTTGTAGGACCTTTCAAAATCTTGAAAATGATTGGAAAAGTGGCTTATAGACTGGCACTACCTTCTGACCTTAGTGGAGTACATCCTGTGTTTCATGTCTCAAATCTGAGAAAGTGTTTGGCTGACGAGGGTCTGCATGTTCCACTGGAAGACATTCAAATCGACGAGTCATTGAACTTTTTTGAGAAGCCTGTTGAAATTATGGATCGCATTATGAAGAAAACTAGAAGCACAACTACTCTAATTGTCAAGGTTCGTTGGGACAAAAGTGTAGAGCTGAGTTCACTTGGGAGCGTGAGGACCATATGAAGGAAAAATATCCACATTTATTTGCTTAGTTCATTCTTAATTTCGAGACAAAATTCTCTTAAGTTGGGGAGACTGTAACATATCGTATTTTTGGGTTAATTAAAAGTTAACATTGTTAATTCTTGTAAGGGTCATCTTTGTCATGTATGAAACTTATAGATGACTTATGTTTATCTTTTACTTGTCATTGATCATTAATATATATAAGTCAATAATCTAACTATTAAATTGAACAATAAATAATAGTTATAATAATAATAACACAAGTAACAAATTATAATAATAATAACACTAAAAATAATAACAACAATAACAACTAAAATACTAATAACTATGGTAGTAATAGAAATAAAGCTAATAATATAATTTATAAAAGTTATTGAACTTTAAGATGATTAAAATTAAAGGTTAATTTAAGTTAAGGGGCTTATTTGTAAATCTATAAACTATAATAATAAAGTTTTATGCATAAAATGTCAAAATGCAAACCACAGGGACCAAAGGTGTAATTTACCGAACCCAACCCCCCACCCTTTCTCTCTCCCCGCATTTCCGGCCGCCGGCCGGCCAAGCCTGGCGCGGCACCAGCAAGGCCCAAAACCTACAAACACCATCCGTTTTTTATTCCAAATCATTTCAAATGCTTCGTGAACAAGATTCAAACACTATTATGGGTTTTAAACGCCTTTAAAATCATGATTATGAACCTATTGAAGTGAGTAACCGTCGATCTGTAATCCTAGAGCCATTCAGTCATTAAACCTCAATAATAATACAATTAACTCAATATAAACGGTCATCTATCAACCGTTAATCGAATACAACTCTCAATTTCATCTGAAACAAACATCAACACTGAATTCGACTACCCACTCCCATCGCGACCTGACACAATTCGAATACCATCTTCAAGGCTTCTAAACTCGAAATTTACAGAGGGCTTCTCATCTTTGTGTTCATTAGAAACTATCTGTGCAGCGAATTGGATTATAATCGTCATTTGAACGACAATCAAGCTCCACGTTGGTCGTAGTTGTTCTTCGAGTCGAGTCATTGAAATCAAACAACTATCGGGTAATTAAACATACATACATGATCGTTTTTACCCGATGAATGAAATCCCTAACAATGATTTGGTTAATAACATCGTTTGATGCTTTAATTTGGGATCAATTGAATTTAGGGTTCTTGGATTTAGGGACGTTCTATTGATTTAGCTTAAAACAATTTGGAATCAGGTTATACCACGGATGAGAGCCTTGGTTCACCGGTTCACTCACTACATTTCAACTTAGAAGTCCCGGGTTCGAACCCGAGCACCCTCTTATTATTTTTTAAAGGCTTTTTAGCCATAACTCAAGTATAGAAATTTTATTAAATACAAAAAAATGATTTTACAAACTTTTAATTTTAAAATCACTTAAATTATTTTCTATAACAATGGATATAATTTCTTTAAAATTTTATAAAATGTTACTTCTTTTATTGAACAAAATATAAATAAGAGTTCACTAATTTTATTTATAAAACCCTCAAATTTTAAACCCTAGTTCGCGTTAAATCGTTAATCTTATTATTAACTTAAAACTTGTAAATATATATAAATTTAGGTGCCTTGTGAAGGATTACGTTGGAACGACGTTTATTATTTCTTATTAATCACCAACTATATATTTATTTCACAAGTGAGTATTTCTATACCCCTTTTTCATATTTTCACACTTTGGGGTGAAACATGTTACTTTATAATCATTGCACTTGTAAATACGGTTGATTCTTGTAAACTCTTGGCAATTTACTTACATATTGTGATTAGTTAATCTTTGTAATTACCATGTAATGACGATTATATGTGCAATCATTAACTATTACTAGCCTGACGACTATGGGCTTGACAAGCCTGCTTGGTTAATCCAAGTACAATTAGCTAATTTATAACATGAATTGCCATCTTTTATAACATGAATTGCCATCTATGGCCTCAACATTTGATTGTGCATCTGTCTTACATCCCTAGTTACTTTATTCACTAATTTATAACATGAATTGCCAATTTTTATATACTTATGTATTAAAAACTATGGGAATCTCACCAACATTATGTTGACCTTTTGTTTTTAACGTGTTTTAGGAAACGCGCAAGTATGATAACCATCTTTGAAGCTATTCACACCTAGGAATGGACCTAGTCAAATAAATAGATGAACATGAAATATTACTTTTTATCCATGTTTTTTTTCCTTGTTCCTCTTTTCATTATCTTCCACTTTACGTTACATAATACTTTCATTCATTCATTTACGATCAACAAAACGCCAAGGGAAAATAATCATACATCACAAGGAACAAAAACATAACATTCAGTCATCATCATTCAGGGCATCATACATACATAACATACATCATGCATAATCATACAACATCATACATCATCATCATGCATATGCATCAATCATACAACATAACATGCCCATCATAAGATCTATGACCTTACATCGCCCCCCGGGAATCTCCCAAGTCAAAGCCTACATCTCACCCTTTTTCTAAGAAGTCAGAAAACAGTCTAAGTATTCATCCGCATTTACTATAGTTCATCCGCATTTGCTATAGTTCATCCGCATTTACTATAGTTCATCCGCATTTGTCAATGTTCATCCACATTTGTTCCTGTTCATCCGCATTAACCTTACTTATCCGCATTTCCTATAATTAATCAATGTTCATCCGCATTTCATCCATTGCTCATTAGCATTGACTTATTTAGTGGTTAATGCTCATCCGCATTAACTGTCTTCCACATTGACTTTCCATGCTCATCCGCATTGACTTACTTACGTCGGTCATCCATCCATGCCTTCTTGTTACTTGTTAGGGCAGCACCCCGATCGACCCTTTTTCCATTCCAATTCCGATCACCACCACCCTTCTTACTTGCCTCAGCCACCACCACCTCTCGCTTATCATACAGTCATCCTGCCAAATCAACTGCTGACCTAAAGGTGCTCGGTCGGGCAGCGATCATGTGCCTGCGAATATCCACTAGCAAACCCTGAATGTATCTTTTAATCTTTCGTGACAAAGGCGTCACCTGATCCAGCACCAGACGTGCCATCTCGTTGAACTTGGTGGTGTATTGTTGATGTGTCATGGTTCCCGCCTCCAACTGCAGGAACTCTCTCTCAACTTTGTCAATTTCCCTGTGAGGATAGAACTCCTCAATCACTAACTTCTTCAGTTCAGACAACCTCATCCTCCCGATTGCCCGACTACCCTCGGCTTGGACTATATTATCCCACCAACACAGAGCCGATTCCACAAAAGAATGGGCAACAAATTTTACTTTCTGATCCTCCTGGCACTCATTGATGTTTAAAACAACTTCCATTTCTCTCACCCACCGGTGAACAACAACAACAGTGCCATTACCGTCGAAAGTAGAGGGCTTGCACCTTTGAAATGCCTCGTAGTTACAGCCTCGTGCCACCTCCGGCGTAGGCTCTTCTTCTTCCTCTTTTTCTTCGTCATCAGATGGAACCATCTCAGTCTCGGGCTGTCTCCTTTCGCCCGTAGGTCTACTCCTTTCCCTTCTTTCCCCATCTTTAACAACCTTTATCACTTCGGTACCACAGATGGTAGGATCGTCTGCATGACCTGATGCACTTCCTCCACAACTACCTCCTTCACTGAGGCTCTCAGATTATCACTCTTATCACCACCCTCCGAATGAGGGGTCGCTGGTTCTTCATGAACCACCTTTTTGGCTCTAGGCCTTCCTCTCATAACCCGTGGTTCAGCACCACGACCTCCACCACGTGAAGCTTTATATGATCTACCACTGGCCATCCTCACACACACACGTTGAAAGATTCAAACACCAACACGATCATTCAAAGGAACAGCTTAGTTTATGTCGGGTATAATAAGTCCCTAATTAAAGTGGCCAGTTGTGATTAGCCATTTACTTAACTCTTCATACCCTAAGCATTACCTATCTTGACTACATCAGTATCTAAATCTACCAACAACACATAACCACATAAAATGCGCTCATAATACCGGTTAATCATACGAAAATACCTGATGGCACGCAGCTACTCGGACTATCATCCCTTCCCTTCCATCCCATTTTCAGTTTAAGTTTAGGTTTATTTGAAAATTTACCCGTTTCACTTAAACGTTGGCTCTGATACCAACTTGTAAGGCCCTCGTTCCCAGGACGCTTACAGCTGGCCAATCGTCGCTTATAAAACATATAATTACTTTAACATGAAATAGACGTTGCAGCGGAAACATTAAAAACAACATTTTAATTAAAAATGCTTTTGCAAAATAATACAATATTCATTACACAACTTCATTTGTTCGCATTACAATGCAAAAACATTAACAAAAGAATGCCATCCAAATGCCAAGTAGCTGCCCCGCACCATCCTCAGCAATGCTCACCTGCCAACTAGAAAATGCATAAAAAGTCAGCGTTGTTGAGTGCGTTCTAGTTTTAACATAAAACATACTTTACATTCATTAAACCATTTTTTTCTTTAACATGTGATCACACATCATACGCACACATAGATAATATCATTATTATCTTCAGCATTCGTTCGTTCATTCATCATTACATCTTTACTTTCTTTCGGACCAATGCCATGTGCTCCACCCCACCATATGCATAAAGCCAGTACTGGGCCTGAGGTATTTCAAGACCCCGAACATTGTGCACGAAGCTGACTCTAGTTACCAAGGGTGAGCGGCAAGGGTCCCATACATATGGTTAATCACAAGGATTGGACCCCAGTGTACATCCTTCTGGGGTAATTAACCCACACACAGTTGAGCTAACACCCTTCATTGGGTGTGAACCTCGATACATCTGCTTAATCACACGGATCAAGCCCAGTGTGCATCCTTCTGGGGTAGCTAACCCGCACACGGTTGAGCTAACACCCTTCATTAGGTGTGAACCTCTTTACGTTTGCTTGCAAGCCTTTCATACTTTCATTCGTTCATTAATGCATGCATTCATCATTTCGTTCCTCTTTTCATTATCTTCCACTTTAAGTTACATAATACTTTCATTCATTCATTTACGATCAACGTAAAGCCAAGGGAAAATAATCATACATCACAAGGAACAAAAACATAACATTCAGTCATCATCATTCAAGGCATCATACATACATAACATACATCATGCATAATCATACAACATCATACATCATCATCATGCACATGCATCAATCATACATCATAACATGCCCATCATAACATCTATGACCTTACATCGCCCCCCGGGAATCTCCCAAGTCAAAGCCTACATTTCACCCTTTTTCTAAGAAGTCAGAAAACCGTCTAAGTATTCATCCGCATTTACTATAGTTCATCCGCATTTGCTATAGTTCATCCGCATTTACTATAGTTCATCCGCATTTGTCAATGTTCATCCGCATTTGTTCCTGTTCATCCGCATTTGTTCATTCGCATTAACCTTACTCATCCGCATTTCCCATACTTAGTCAATGTTCATCCGCATTTCATCCACTGCTCATCCACATTGACTTACTTAGTGGTTAATCCTCATCCGCATTAACTGTCATCCGCTTTGACTTTCCGTGCTCATCCGCATTGACTTACTTAGTGGTTAATGCTCATCTGCATTAACTATCATCCGCATTGACTTTCCATTCTCATCCGCATTGACTTCCTTAGTGGTTAATGCTCATCCGCATTAACTGTCATCCGCATTGACTTTCCATGCTCATCTGCATTGACTTCCAACACTTAGGCAGATTCTAAAACTTAACATATGAGCCTAAAACATTATATGTCAGTTCCCAATCACCATCCATCATGTTCTAAGCTTAAGTCTAACCTTCTAAGCCTTAGAAAACCATCAAACATCATCAAGCATGAACATAACCACACCTCACTTAATTACTTCAACATACACAAAATCAAACATACGGGTCCGAAACCCAGTTTAATGAAAACATACATTCATGCATTTCTAGCCCTAAAAATCAGTTAGAACATGTAAAAGAGGGGTTCTAGAACTCACCTTGCAGCTCTTGAGTGTGGCTTCTTCCAAACTCGTTTGAAATTGAGTTCAACCGCCTAGAAACCCACTAAAAACATACCCGAACACATACAAACACACATAAGCACAAACCCGAGGACATAACCGGTTAAGAACATCATAAAAACATGAATTCTTACTTTGAATTCACACTTCTCTTCTTTTTTCTCTTCAAAACCGAGAGTTCTCTGCTGCTCTTGCCATTTTCTCTCTCTAAAATCTGAGAATTTTGTGTGTAGAAAGGGTGATGGGCGGCCATGCCACCTTTATCACCAACTTTTCAAATATTTGTCTTTTTTGTCACTTTTAACCCCTAAACTTGGGTTTTATTTCTTTTCCTTCTTTTTATTTCACTTTATTCTTTCTTTCCTTGTCTTTAAAATAACCGGGCGTTAGATATCTCGAAGTTTCCGCCATCAAGGTTGGGGTGTGACACCCACAGACCTTTGTGAGTCAGGGTGGAGAGAGCTTTGGCCGTCATTGCTTGGAGTAGCATCCATACTCTGGCAAGAGAGAGGCTACGATCCACCTTCACCAGCAAGTGTTTCACTGAGGTAATGAATTGTTAAAGTAGTTGTAGTTATGACAGGGCTCTCAAGCTCTATCACTGGGCCTTTAGTCAAGATTTTCCCTTTGAAGCTAATCTTAGGGTCTACCTCAACTTCTTGTCCATACTCTGTGAAAAACTCCCAGGTTTTATGATTGTTATGACTTTCTCCCCCTTTTGGTAGCATCACCCTCTTACGTAGGTGAGCTAGGAGTTAGGTCAATCACATCCATAGGTTTTTATGTTCCTGGATGATCTCTCTTTAAAGGTCTCCCAGCTAGTTGGTTCCTGAGATAAGATATCTTAAGTTGCTAATCATTGACCTTATTTTGTAAGTTAATCATATGAGATTCTAGATGACTAACCTTAGAGACTAGGTAGGTGTATGTTTGTGATAGTTTTTGCACCTTTAGTCTCATGTTCCCCTCATCTTCATCAAAAGAATCATTAGGGGATGAGAGAATTAGACCAAAGCCTTCACTCTAATCACCAGCATCATGTTCTTGGCTATTGGATTTTCCCTTCTCACTAATAACTTCAAGTGAAGTGTCAATGGGCTGAGTTGCCATGGTTGAGGTTATAATGATGTAATCACTTGTAGAATTGAGAGCCTCTTCCATATGGACCTCCTGAACAGGTTCAGGGAGATCCACCTCAATGATGGTTGGATGATATGGGCTAGATATGGGAGAATCAGGAGCACTCATTCTCTCTTTGAGTAGGGGAAGAGTCGAGAGACTCATGGTACTCATTGAATCCCATATCTTAATCATCATAGAACTCAAAGTTAGGGATTGGTTGGTTGAGATCTAGAGGCTGAGGATGGTAACTTTTCTTGAAGGTTGTTCACTTGAGTATGAGCATGAGGAACCTTAGCACTAATTCTTGATAAGATTGGAGTGGTTTGCTCCTTTGGAGAAGTGGGAGCTCCAGTGTCCACTTCTTCCTGTATGGGTAGTGATATGGGGGGCTGCACAAGCTAAATAGCTAATGCAGGGGTTCGCTTGGATTTTCTTTGGTAGGTTATGATGATTTGAGGTTGTTTAGGTGGTTGAGAGATAGAAGGTGTGGGTTCAAAACTAGCTTGTGTTGCTAGGTTGTCACCTTGAGAAATGAGCTCTAACATTTTGAGGACAAAGGTTGTTTCTACCCTAGAGAAGTCTACAGTTGGCTTCTTCATTATTTTAAAGATATCGGGCTTCATCCGTCCCAATTTAAGAATATTACCTGTTTCCCTCAATTGTAAGCCCGGTTCATAGTTGAGAATGTATTGAACATATCTTGGAAACATGTAATACTCTAAGGAGTCCGAATTTGCAAGTAGATTTGTATAGACAAATTAAAGTGAAAGCTTAAAGGTGAAGAAAGTGAAAAACAAAGGCGGTTTGTGGGTGAATTTAGGTTTTGGAATAATACAAAGGAAGAAGAGAGTGAAGAAGGGGGAACCATGGGGTATATATATGAAATGGATCTTAGAAAAAGTTAATAAAAAGGATAAACTTTGAAATCCGGATGTCGGTCCCACCTCTGAAAAAGCAGTTTTCTTTTGCCCAAAAGGTAGTTTACTTGGAAGTGTAAAATCTTCTGAATGTAATTTTTATTTCACAGATTTTGATGAAAAGCTTCAGAAGCCAAAATGACTTCAGAAGATATTCCAAAGAGTTTAGAAAATTTTTCTTCGAAAGAGATTAAGACTTGGAAGTTTTAATAAATCTTCTAAGAAATAACTGCTTTCAGAAGAAAATTGTTCTTGAAAACATACAAGTACTTAGGAATATTGTTAAACTTCGAAAGCTATTTTGAAAAATTCTTCCGAAAGTAAATTTTCTTAAGTAGTTATGTGTTTTGAAACTTAAATTTCTTCCGAAGGTAATTGTATATCTTCCGAAGAATAAAAGATAAAAATTTTCAAAAATCTAAGGATTGTCTTCTAAAAGAATTTTGCTTCCAAAGTAAGCAAGGGCTTATGAAGGTGATAAAAAATAAACAACTTAGGACACAAATTTTAGAAATAATATGATTAAGTTTTAAGAATAGCTACTTAAAGTTAATCATCCTAATAGCTGATACAAGATACTTAAATCTTTGCTTATCAAAAGCTTTAGTGAACATATCAGCATATTGTTCATTTGTGTTAACTTTGACTAGTTTGATTAATCTTTTTCAAAGTTATCTCTAATCAAATGATACCTAATATTGATGTGTTTTATCCTTGAATGTTGCACAAGATTCTTTGTGATAGAGATGACATTATTGTTATCTATGTGGATAGGAGTCTCTTTGAAGTTGAATCTATAATCTAGCATCTGATTCTGAATCCAAAGCACTTGAGCATAGCAGCTTGCAGCAGTAATGTATTCAGCTTCAACAGTGCATGCAGAAACATAAGATTGCGTCTTTCATTTCCATGAAACTATCCTTCCACCAAGGAACTGACATCCCCCTAATGTAGACTTTTCAGTCATATTGTAGCCACCATAGTCACTATCTGTATATGCATACAGATTGAAGTGAGAATTCTTTGGATACTAAAGGCCAAGTGTGGAGCCACCTTTGAGATATCTTAAAATTCTCTTGACAGTGACTAGGTGTGACATCTTAGGGTTGGCTTAATATCTTGCACAAATACATATGACAAATATGATATCAGGCCTGCTAGCTATGAGGTACACAAGAGACCTAATTATATCCCTATGGAGATGTTCATCCACACACTCTCCCTCAAGATCAGGTCCAAGAGATTGGTTTCTTTCTATGGGTGTCTTAAAAATCTTACAGTCAGTCATGTTTAATCTTGTAAGTTTGTCTTGCACATACTTTGACTGACTTATGAAGATGTCTCTATCAATCTGTTTCACCTGAATTCCTAGAAATAAGTTAATCTCTCCCATTGCACTCATTTCAAATATATCCTTCATTAGCTTCTCAAAGTCTTTATAGAGCTTTGGATTGGTTGACCAACAAATAATGACATCTACATATATTTGTACTAACATTAAGTCATTCCCTGTTCCTTTGATGAATAGAGTTCCTTTGATGAACAGAGTTCCATCTATAATGCCTATTTTGTATCCATGTTTACAGTGATACTAAGATAGATTCTCATATCACTTCCTAGGAGCTTGGTGCAACCCATAAAAATCATTTTCAAACTTGCAAAGATAATTAAGATGATCAGGATCTACAAACCCAGTTGGTTCTTTGACATACACCTCTTCATAAATCACCCCATAAAGAAAAGCACACTTGATATCAAGTTGGTAGACCTTGAAATCCTTGGATGCAGTAAAAGCTAAGTATATTCTAACAGCTTCAAGTCTTGCAACAAGAGCAAAGACATCTGTGTAGTCAATTCCTTCTTTTTGTATGTATCCTTGAACAACTATTCTAGCCTTGTTTTTTATGACAATTCTTCTATCATCCTTCTTATTCCTAATGTAAAACCCGGTTATTTATCTATTTATTTATTTTGAAGCCGACGAAAGAAGAAAAAGAAATAAAGTCCAAAGTCGAGGGACCAAACTCGCCAACGAAAGAAAGTCGGGTGAGTGGGGGTATATAAGGGAGAGGGCAGCCCTTACCCTCTCCCCCACACTCACAAATCAGCCAAAGAAAGAGAGGAG
>BJCM01085110.1:0-12734 GCA_018326385.1 Flaveria bidentis
AGGTATGTTTCTAGTAAACCAAATTTATGCCTCTGTATTGTTTGATTCCGGTGCTAGTAGGAGTTTTATTTCCACTACTTTCTGTGCTAAGTTGCCTGCTAGTAGTAGAAAGATTAGTGAACCATTCGATGTAGAAACTGCTATTGGTAAGTCCACTAGAATTACTGATGTGATAGAGGACTGTGCCATAGAACTAGAAGGTCATAGGTTTGTTGCTAAGTTACATGTGATACCCCTAGGCGGATTTGATGTAGTACTAGGGATGGACTGGCTAGCAACCTATGAAGCAAACATCGTATGTCGTAAGAAGATGATCCGATTAGTTGCGCCCGATGGGAACTTGGTTACGATTCATGGAGATCGCGTTACTACGATCCCGAAGATGATTTCGATGGCGGAGGCGGGGAAGTGCATGAGACGTGGATGTAGTGCCAACTTGGCATACGTAAAAGACGTGGATGTAATTATGAGCATAACTTACGTAATTATCATATAACTTGCGTAATTATAAAAATAATAACTTGAGTAATTATAAAAATAACTTGCGTAATTATATTCTATAAAATATATAATTTTTCTTTGCGTGGTAATAGATATAACTTACATAATAATATATATAACTTGCGTAATTGTGAATATAATTTGCATAATTATGTACCTTTTATGCGTAATTGTAGCACAGACGAAACTACTCTCCGCCGAAAAACACGTGTCACGCTCTGGTAACCTCTTACGATTTGCACGAAAATTACACTTTATATAGTAACCGGACGGCTATATATCTAATCCAACAATGCAAAGGTAGCTTTATCGTTCCTATTCATAAACAATAATCTTCATTTTCTTTTGCATTTTGGAATGAAAAAGCAATGAGTTCCTGAATGCCCATAAAATTCATCACCCCGACTTATAAATTGATTGTATTAGAGACAGTTTGTGGCTCTCTTGAGGCGACATAGGAGAGAGGAATTAAACATTCAATCCTTTAGCAACCAAGGAGCAAAACAAAACTTGCAACTATGAAAATTTAATAAATATGAGTAGTGTTTTCTTCATAATCATTACAAATCGGGCAAAGGAGGGAAAGAACATCTAATTCTTTTTTGGAACCCGAAATCTTTTTTTTATTATAATGTATATATTTTAAAAAAAAAACTCTTATATACTTTGTTAAACACTAAAACTCATTTATCGTTAACAAATACATTAACATTTTAATTATTTTAAGCCTCACAAACATTAAAGCCCATTAAAATTTTAATTATTTTAGCCAACTATCATAAACCTATTACTAGAATTTAGACTATTTCAAAACTCAAACAAAATAACTTGTGATTTGGGGTGGGTGCGGTAAAAGAACAATCGAAAAACAAAAGGTCAGAGCGATAGATTGATCGAATTAGATGTCGTGTTTTTCTACTCGCACATGGCCAAAAACTTTATATGAGTTATTCACTTTAGAGTAAATTACAAATTGTGCCATTTATTAATATAATAAATTACATGGTATGTCCTTTAATTTTAATAATTACATCCAATGTCCTTTTTTAAATATATGCACATCTATTGTTCTTTATACTAACTTTCAGTTAAATGTACAGTTAATTCAGTTATGTATCTCTCACATGAGGTGCATTTTTGTCATATTCTTTCCACATCTAATATTTAAAAAAATAATTATTTTATATGATATATAAAATTAAAAGATATCGGATCGGTGGGTAAGTCAGTGAACTTGTGTTCCTCTTACATTCAACATCATTAAATCCAGCATCCCCCTCTATTTAATAGCCCAATACCATTCATCTTCACCACCATCTACAACATCTCACATACCGTTAAAATCCTTTGAAGTCGAACAAACAACGATGGAAAGATTAAAATCCCTAATTCACTTTTTGTAATTCGTTTCTCTTTGAATTTTTGGCTTATGTTGTTGTGTGATTAACGGGCGACTCATAGCCATTTTCCGGCTTTTGAAATTATATAAGCAATTCAAAGAATCCCAGGTAATCTATAAGTTTGTGTTCTTTATTGATTTTTTTATTATTTGTTGGTGTGAGTAGTTTATAAAGTGTTTAAATGTATATTTTTTGTGTTTATTGTTGATTTCCCGACCTTTTAAATGATTTATGATTTAGATTTCTTACTTTAGGTTATGGGAGGTTATTGTCATTAAAAGTTTTGACGATTAATCAAATGAACACACAACAAGAGTGATTGGTTTCACTGACTAACTTAACGGTGCGATATCTTATCATTTTCTTTTTCATTTAGCATTTGTATCTTTTATTAACTTTTTTAATACATTAAAAGTGAAAAAAATGACAGAAATACCCTCAATGCATAAGGTTTAACTAATTTTAAGGGTAAAATAGTAATTAAATCATTATTTACGGATTACCCTCTTATAATTATTTACATAATAACCCTAGATTAACTATTAATTGTAATTAAAATTCCATCCTAATTTTTAGCAACAAACTCCACCAAATAATTTTGATTTTGAAACAAATATCTATAATTTACCTAAATAAAAATATGATATTTATTAATATTTTAATCAAATTGTCAATATTTTACTTAAATAAAATTCAAATAAGTAAAATTTACGTAAATGTATCCCATCGAATATTCCATCCTAATTTACGTAAATAAAATGATGATATTTATTAACATTTTACGAAAAAGATCGAAATGATGTTGCGTCCTCAACTGCATCTACGTCACGAGCTGCAAAATAGAAAGAATATAATAGACAGTACTTTTTAAACAAAAAGCAAGAAAAGTTTGCACCGCCAGTGTCTCTCAAAACATTCTATTTGTACCAGTTACGCTTAACCAGTCACATGAAATGATACCTTTTATTACCTTAAACCCCAATGCCGGTCAAACATTACAAATGACAAATGAGAATGATTATTTTAGTTTTCATAAAAGACGAAAAGAGACTAATAAACAATATTATGTTGTACAATTAAAAGTTTAATGTATCAATAATCTTTTGAACTATTTAAGAATTTTAAACTTTTTTACGTCCGCTGCATCACGTGGGTACCGTGCTAGTTGTTAATAACACATAAAATTTAAAGCATTGAAATAATATTAAATACGATATCATAACATTAACTAGGCAAATGTTGTTTTACAATCCAACATAATTCAAATAAAACATAAAACTTCGTCTTTTTATTATCTAGCTCCAAATTCTAGTTTGTACAAACAGCTTGAAATCCAATTAAACAACATTTTAGAAACTATGTGATAAATAATATAGTCAACTAAAGAATTAGACGGTAAGTTAACATAGGTTTACATACACAGTATATTGATTAAAAATGTTTGAAATAATTCAATTCTCATGACTTGTATAAGACTTATAAGGTAAATGTGAAACATGTAGAAAAAAAATACAAAATAAAACCTAAAAACTGAATCAACTCAATTCACAAGTAAATTCTTAATGAATAAGACACGTGTATAAATCCAGTTTTAATCACACTCATTTTTAATCACACTCAAATAATCAAATGAGATAGGGTTGTCAAACAAATAGATCTATAATTTTTTCCGTAGTTTGAATAAATTAATAATTGTGTTAGAAAACATTGATCTAACTATGAATACACATTGCAAGTAATAACATAACAAGAATTGAATTGAATTTGTAAGAAATACATAAACAATAAAAAAATAATTGAATATAGTTCACATGATTGTACTTAAATTATAAAACATTAAAGAATATTTTAGGCTATGAATACTCAAATGATAATTGCTAGTTAATAAAATATTAGAATGCTATACTAGATATCATAAAAATAACGCCTTACGTTAGAATAATAATATGTTTAATGTTATAAGGTTGATTGGGAACTAGAGTTTCAAATAAGGATTTGGGGTTTAATATATGACTCAAACTATTATAATTTATTTTGATGTATAACTTGATTATATAAAATAAAATAAATTGATTTATAAGATTTGAATTCTAAATAATGATTAATAATAAATGTGATATAATTATTAAATTTTATTCAAATGATACACCTAAAGTGATTAATTTGTAATAGTTTAATAAATAAGAATTTAAATTGTAAAGTGTGATATATGATAAAAGATTATTTAATTAATAATTAACTATGAATGAACCCCGTGAGTTGCCGTGAGGGTCTTCTTGTAACGCTATGAAAACAATATAAGCACAAAAGAGCAAGAAATCAACTTGTTTTGATTGTCGAAATGTCATAACAATTTTAAAATGTAAGAGTACATCAACATCATATATTGACTGGTGATTATATATTTGATTAGATACATGCCTAAACTACGTGATATACCGACCAATGGTTGAAACAAAAAAATATGTATAAATTTTCATAAAGTAAATAGTATTTTATTTAACTTTGTAATTTAATTTGTTTTCTTTTAAATATGATTTCTTTAAATACCCAATTATTGCACAATAAATTATTGTTATTAACTTCAAGGCGTAATGGATACTAGTGCCCACGATCTGTTGTTGGGTTTTCAATTTGTATTTAATTGGGGAGAAAAGAAAAAAGAAAAAAAGAGTAGTGGACTCGAACCACAAACCTCTCTTGTAAAAATAAAGAGAACAAACGAGTTGTGCTTAGTTGCCTCGTATGTTAAATATCGGATATATAATATATATCATATTAGGCTTTTGTAGAAAATAAAATTTTTTTGTCAGTAACAGCTACTGACATAGCATTTTAATATTATACTAGAATTTAAGACTGCGTGTTGCTGCGGTTGTGTTCTGGATTTAGTTTTTTTTTATGGAAGTGTTATTCGTAGTTTGTTGCGGGTAAATTTATTTTTGCTAACGACGAAACCGTTTAAAAATACAAAGTGTGATTAACTAATTATTAGCAAACATAACAATATATCAACATAAAAGAAACCATTAGCTTTTATAAACTCAAAATAAATTAAACTATACAAAAAACTAATAATATACATGTGCATCAAATGGTTGTACCTTATGTTTAGCTACTTGTACATGGGGATGAATATTTGATAGGAACCAACCCTTTTATGAAGCGTACCTTCATTTTATAAACAATTAATTCATCCTTCATTTTATAAACCTTACTTTATTAATGATAGGAGATGATGGATGGTGGTGATGTTGATATTTGGCCGAGAAGTTGGGGAGGACTGTTTTGCAAGTTAAAAACTTTGATGGTTAATTTCTAGCACTCTAAATGTATACTGTATGTACCAACATTTTAAAATTATAGTATATATAACTATTTAAATGAACATGTTTGTAATAAATTTTGATTTCAAAATTTTTTGAAAAGTAATTTCTTTTTGTAGGAATTTTATAAATAATTATATTTATAATTTATTTCTAGTCTTTTTTATTGATTTAATTACAATTTTTATAACCTTTCAAATAAAAATGTGTAATGTGATTTTACAAATTTTAAATATTAAATAATAATTTTGTTATATTATTAATAGAAAAAATAAATTTTAATCTTAATATAATAATATAATAGCATTATCAAGAATTATTTAAATAGTCAAAAAATAATTTTTTAAAAAAATAAACATAAGATTACGAGTATATTGGTATAATCAATTTCTGGTTTGAAGTCGGGTTGATGATAATATGTAAAGGGAATAATACAACAGATGTGAAATTGATTCGAGAGATTGATGATGATAATGATTCAATTGATTTTGTGCATAGGTTCCAAAGATGGTGATGATTAATAACCCTCGATCAATGAAAATTAAGAATATCCAGAAGATAGGTTTCGATTGAGTTGTAGGTTCGACGAACACAAGTTGATGAATGTCGCGCGTGTGTGTGTTTCAGATGAAATTGAGTGTACACAAAGTCTAAAGGGTTTGATTAGAATATTTACCCTCCATTAGATAGTTCGAATTTGTTCGGTTACAAGTCATATGAGTTAAGGTGATGATTAGATGATTTTGATTCGAATAATTAAGGATGATTCTATAGTTACAAACCTAAATGATATGATGGTTATGATCACCATGATTACAAGAATGTTTTTTTATTCTACTCGAGTTTAAATTGTTTTAATCTTTGAGTGGGGTTTTGGTTTCAAGTCAAACAAGGTATAACAATAGGATTATTTGAATTAAGGTGGGTGACGGATTTGGGTGGTTTTAAAATGAATTAACAATTTAGTCCTTGAAGTTTTATAATGTTATTATTTTGTGTAAAATGTTTTTAAATTAAGTATAAGAATTTACAAATTCAACCCAAGGTTTATGAAAAACCTAATTTTAATAGATAATTATTAGTTTATAAAAATTCATAAGCTTTCTAAATTAAATATTTTCTTTATTTAAATTGATAAAATTTAATATTTTGTAATAAAGCTTTATAAAATTTTAAAATTTATTACAGAAATCATAAAATTATTATAATGAATAACGACATAATTAAAGTGTTAAGCATAATAATCAAATAAAATGATTAAATAATAAATTTTTATTACATGAAAGACTTAAATGGGTTTGGGTTTACAATACAATCGCGTTAAATGTTACATTCTCTACTCGTTGAGGGATCAAAGTTTTTTGACGATTATTGGGGACGACCCTATAGAAGAGTACAAAGATCAATGGCCTTATGAACAACTTCAAAAGAAAGCTCAAAACCGTCCAATTCAAAATTCAACCCGTTATTTAATGAAATATAGAGAGAAAAATAGATGAAATTTGTGTATGTTGTTAGTTGGGGTTGGGGTTGGGGGATGTATATTCTAGCCCATACGTAGGAGTCCTAATATACAATGTAAAATGTGGAGAACTTGTTAAAAGAAAGTTGTGAAACACCCGATAATGATCACGTTAGTAATTTATATGAATATCAACATAATATATAAATCATGTCAAATCTTAATAGACCTAGAGATTAGATTAAATCCGAGACTTATGTCATTAATATCTTTTGAGTATAACCTTGAATTGAACTATGAAAATGACTAATAATTAATCCAGTTTCACATATTTAGTGTATCTGCCTCAATCTTTATCTCGATCATAAATATATAGATTTATGATATGGACAATTCCTTATTGCAATCTGGCCCACAAGTCAAATATCAACAATATAACTTTATGCTATTCATACTTGCTCCAACGTTTAGATCCGTACAAAATTCACCCAATACATTAACGGAAACGTCACAAGGGTTGTAGTTACTTAACAAAAGGTAAAAACCTCTTTCGAGTAAACACGTTTTCATATATATGATAATAAGTAGTTATGGTGTAGTTTAGAAATAGTATAAGTTTGTTGTGAAAAATATATAAAAAAAAGAACTATTTGTATTGTTGTTTAATTGGTTTAAAGGCCATTAAAAGTCTTTTTCACCTTTTATGTTCTTCATGTTCACTCTTCCACAATCATGTGACACATTACAGAAATGCAAATTCTTATTCTTTTCTTGTCTCTTCTACACTATTTTATTTGATTCTTATTTTGAATAGAACAAATCCTCATGCATTCATATAGACACCAACTCATAAGGATCAATCATACCATTATCCCCACAACCATCATATCATAGAAATGAAGTCCAAAAGGCTAACATTCATCTTCCTTCTTTTATGTGCACAACTCATATCTAGCTTGACTCTTCAATCCAAAGGTAACTTCTTTTTAAAGAAAATATAATATTGTAGGCTATTTAACATCATCTAATTTATATAAAATTTTAGATCAAGTAGTGGAGAAGCATCCGGTTGATATAAATCAAAGTAGTTATAGCCGAGAAGATGGCGTGAAACGGGATGAGTTGGTTTTATCTAAGGCGGGAAAAGGGAAGGGTGCATACGGTGGCCAGAATGATAGGCCACCCGATACCAAGAGAAGCAAAGCGGTCTCGATGCTCTTAAACGAACCCACATACATGTCAAACGTTTGTGTTAGTGTTATTATCACCAATATTATCCTTATTTTTCTTTTCTAGATTATGACCATCATCTACAAGATGAGAAGAACAATACTATATACAAGAAAAAGGGGGTTGTTTTGCTAAAAAGATTATTTTTTTGCTATAACAAAATCATCAAATTTTCATATATTTGTGATCTGCTGCCTTCTGAAGCAAAACAGAATCTGATACAAATAAAAGTTTAGATTGTAGGTCCGGTGTCACTAGAAGGGTGTGAACAATAATTGTCAAGTATTATGGAGGTGGTAGTTTTGACTCTAGATTTATAATTAAGTTCGCTTGGGCTGGTGTTTATGTTTTATCTTTGATTGGTGTATAGCTTAGAATACACCGTCTTTCGGGCCGAGACTGATGAGTTTCGGCCCGAGACTGATGAGTTTCGGCCCATACCGGTTAAGCTCATTAGGGTTTTATCCGAATTTTGTTTCTTTATATAAATGAACATAACCCACCATTCTGAAGGGCTCTTCTCCATAGTTTGTCTCCAACCTCTCTCTTCATTCTAGAATAGTAACCTACATGAAGGCGATAATCTTGATTCATTGTATAATTGTTAAAAGATAATTATTAGTATTAGTTTTCAAATTTTTTGATTAAGTTTGTATTAGATTAGGATTGATTTTGTTAGATTTATTTGTTTATTTAATTGAGTTAGAGTTGGAGTAGGATTATTATAAGTTTAGTATAAATAAAGGGTTAGCGTACATTGTTTTGTGTGATTTTTGTTCTTAATAATAACTGTTTTTTTCGTGTTTGATATCGATTCTTGGTCAACAGCACATGTAGAATTCCATCCATCTATCATCTGTCAATATTAATAGAAAAGGGGTTTTATATGTTAGTTATCATAGTTTTAGAGTTATTAATTTTTATATTTTTTTTTATCTTTTAATAAATATTATATTAACTATAAATAATATTATTTAATTATATTACAAATATATTTTTTTTAAATGAAATCTTTTTATAAATGCAATTCATAAAGAAGATATTTTTTTTTATAAAATAAGAAAATTTTTCAAAAAAAATATATCAAACTTTTAAAATCACAATATATTATAAAACATGTGGCTTTTAAATATAAAATTCTTATCAAACAAAAGTAATTAAATTTCAAAGTTGTAATAAATAAATTAATAAAAATGACACTTTTTATATACGGTTTGCTTTGAAACAATTTGTTTAAAAACCAACTTTTATTGAAAAACAAAAAAATTAAAAATAAAGCTTAATAAATGATATCGTTCTTTTGTCAGTTGTACGTAATATCAATCATATCTTATATTAAAAGATCATTTTATAATTCATTAATTTTTATTAATAACTATTTAATGTTTTATATTCAACCCGTATAATACACGGGTTACTAACCTTGTGTGTGTGTGTGTGTGTATATATATATATCACATACTTTACTGGGTAATTCTAACGGGTTTCTTTTATTAACAACCATTGGTGAGGACGAAGAACAATGTTACGGCACCACCTTAAGACATGTTGGAACTAGGGTTGTTCGTAAAGCTCGTTGTTCATAGTTTATTAGCTGGATTGTTGGCTCGTTCGTTATATCCATTAAATTAAAGGTTTAATTATAATTTTTGTAAATCATAAACTAAAACTTTGTTCATTACATAATATGAAAAAAAACAAATTGAGAAATAGTTGGGTTTTAATGTATATGTTTTGGCCATCATAATTTATGATATTTGCAATATGGTTCTCTAAATGTTTTTATTACATAATATGAAAAAAGCAAATTTAAAAAAGAATGGGTTTTGATGTATATGTTTTGGCTATCGTAATTTATGATATTTGAAATATGGTCCTCTAAATGTTTTTCTGCCTATATAAATTTTGGTGCTTCTTTACACCCGTTTTCATAGAGAGAAGGTGTTTCATCGGCACCCTCCCGACGATGATTGTCCTTCGGTGATTGTCCCACTTTTGTAAAATGTGGCGGTGGTCCATTCGCCTCCCATGGTCGTTGTGTGCCATCATTGTCGTCTCAGGGATCTAGTCCACCCACCAATATGGAGGTGGTCGATGTCGTTTTGGTCGTTTGGGTGTTCATCATTGATCATTTTCATCAACCGCGATCTTTATCGTTGGAGGTTGGACCACTACACGTACGACCATGCCGGTGGCTTTCTTCTCTGTCCATGATGATGAACATGTGTTTATCTAAGACCTTTTGTTGTGGTTGGTTTGCGGCTGTGATGAGACACGAAAAATGGTGTTGAGTTCCTTGGTATGACAACCATTTTTAGTGTGCAGCTGAACCGATCATCTGTTTTGAGCAGCGTTGAAAATTGCTTTGCTGGCAGCTTTAATAGTTAGCTTTTGGCTATGATGACGGAAACTTATGTCTAAGCCTCAGTTTAAATATTTTTATATAACGCGCAACGCTAATCTGAGTAAAACACTAGTAATCTAAATAAACCATAAACATATGATTATTATGACATTTGTAATGAAATAACCTAAATATAAAGGTATAGAGAATGACCTGTTGTACCAATCTCCTGTCATTGTGTCAACATGTTAAAATAAATAAATATAAAAAATAATTATATTTTGTATTTATATATATGAACATGTAAAAAACAAGAAAATGATTTTTTCTAGAAAAACAACCCGGCTCGCGAGCAGGCTTGGCTCGGCTTGTATATAAATATGGCACTCTTAGCCCACATTTTGAATACGTTAAGATAAATGAACCGGATTGGCTCGGCTTGTTTTTTTAACAAGCCGAGCCCATGCCGACCCTGGTTTTGCATGGCTCAAATCGTTTACAGCCCTAGTCGAAACTAAAGGAGTCTCATCTATTTTACCACGTTTTCAAACAGACAGAGATATCTAAATCATTTAATTAAGAAAGTTAAAAGTATAACAGCCTGTAATGTAATAAGAAGATGTGTCACATTTAAAGAAACTAGAAAGAAAAGCATATTCCCTTGTTTAATTAAAGGTTCAACAAAAATGAATTACAAAGAGTCAAATGACATTATTCGATAGATCTATTCTAAATTTAAATACTCTAAAACATAAATCTACTCTATCAACTATGTGTTGACAAACATTAAATACTTGTTATGCATAAAGAAAAACGCGAGAGTGCCAATTGCTAGGTATAAAATACATGAAATAACAAATAATAAAGAATATAACCGACCAACAGATAGTAGCCAAATACGATGAGTAACAAACATGATAACGAAACACTAATAGGGCCAAGGGGCCCCAAGCGAACCGGGAAAACGGGCCCCAAGCGAACCAGGAATAAGCGACCAAAATTAAAAGTAAAAAAATATAGGTGTTAAATTGTAAAAGACATAAAAATATTGGATTTAAAATAAAAAATAAAATAAAAGAAAAACAAAAGACAAATACAACCTCTAATGCTTAAAATGCAACTACCAATGCAAACTTAAGTTGCTAATTAGTATAATATAAATTTCACAAAAAATATTACAAGTCTTAATATATACGTCCTCTTATCACATACGAGAAGGTTAAATGACCTTAGGAGTCATGTAATTGTTAGAAATATTTTTATATGGCTTTTAGATCATATAACATTTATAATACAACTATGATATAATTCTGATTAAACTTCCTCTAATAATTTTTCAAAATCATCACGAACACCGCTACTCTCTTTCACAACGTCTTTGATTACTTCAGTCATATCGTTTGCTAGCCCAACATCTGGCACATGCCACATTTTTTCAAATGATATTTCATTTTAACCCATTTAAAAAACAATATTTTGACATTTCATACACGGGCATCGAATCTTGCCATCGCTCTCGGTACGATTTTCACACATATCGATAAAAGAGTTGAGTCCTTACAAATACTCAGGTGATCCACAGTTTGAATTAAGAAGCCAACTTTTATTGATAGACATAATTTTGAAACTGTAACATAATTTAGGAGATAAGTGGATGATAATTCATAAGGGTAGACTGCTACAGCCATTTTTGAATATCTTTTTTTTGCTACAAGATTTTTTTAATCGTTTTAAGTTATTTGGTTTAGGGTTTATATTCGAAAGCGGTTATAGAAAGTAAGATTTTGGTTTATGATATGAATTTTTATTATTTTGTATTTAATCAAATGGTTTGTTTTTAAATATAAGTATAATGTGATAGCGTGTTACTTTAACTTAAAAAGAAAATATACTAAAAGGTTACTAAAGAACTACTCGGAGTTTTTAAATAAAAAATCATTCAATTTTTTTATTAAATGTACTTTTATTCATGGTTTTATTTAAACTGTTAATAATATTTTTTATCAACAAAAATCAAAGCCAAACCACTTAAAATTAAAACAAAACCGAATCAAATTATTACTAAGGGTTTGCTTTGCTTTGGTTTGGTATTACAATTAAGTTTATTGAATATTTTTCAGTAAAAACGCTTAAATACTCCATATATCTATTTTAATTATACATATAGCTCAATTTAGAATAATTATAACCAAGTAAACATAAAAAAGTCATATACTAAAATCATATGGTCTTTAATAGGTTTCTAATATAAACCATAAGTCAAACTAGTTAAAATAGTTAAAAATTCTTATACCAAAAAGATAATAGAAAAACGATGATGAAACAAAATCGATTACTAGTTTAAATTTATAACATAAAAAATATTGTAAGCTCTCCATCTTGTTCTCGTATGATTAGAAAGGTAGATAACTAATTTTTAAAAATAAAAAATATAATAAATAAAAAAACTATAGATAAAATTATATTTTATA
>BJCM01085118.1:0-23344 GCA_018326385.1 Flaveria bidentis
TTTGTGTCTAGTCAATTGTATCTAGCTAGCTTTCAAAGTATAGCCGGTTGTAGGATGTAGTATAAGTATTCCTTGTTCTTGTATCTTTCCTTTATGCTTTGTAACACTTGTAATAGAGCTTGAGAAAGCAATATACTGCATCCTTGAAAACCAAACACTTGTGTTCTCTTGCTCTGTCTCTTACTTATTACTTGTGTTCTTAGTGTCATACTTGTGGTTAATTCAGTTTACTGTTTGATTAAGTTTGGTTAATCTCCTCTTTGTGTTGTTGTGTTGTAAGTGAACCACTTCACCGGTCCTGCAGTTCTATTTTGTTGTGGTAATAATATAATTTTGATATATTTCTTATTATGTTAAATAGAATAATAGATATGCAGGTAAATGAAAAGCAAAAAAGCTTCCTTACTATGAAGAGTTGTGTGTTATATTTGGTAAAGACCGAGCTTAGGGTAACAAAGCCAAAACCATGGTTGAGATGGAAGAACAGGTGAACCTGGTAGAAGAAGAGAACCAAGTAAATGAGGAATTTGATGAAATTAGCTATAGCGTTGGTACAGATTCAAGTTTCCAACTTGAAGAAACTTCAGGCATTCGTGGAAAGAAGAGAAAACGTGAGAGGTAAGTAGATCCTTTGGTTCGGAGTTTTAGTGAATGATGTAGTTGTTTTATTTGCCGACCACCTAAAGGAAACTTCAGCTAAACTAAATGAAGATATAAAGTTTGAACTTGACATAAAAAAGAAAACTTTAATGATTCCTGAAGAGCTATTGAAAGTGACATCTTTATCTCAATGAAAAAGTTTCAATCAATTGAAAAGATTAAAGATCCAGATTAGGGTGATGACCTTTTGGAGCTTGGGTGAAGAGGAAAGGGAGGCTTGGGTCAGGTTTTTGTTGTCGACTTAAGTTTGGCTAAGAAAAAATTGGTTTAAGGATTTGTAGTTATGTTTAAAACTTTTAGTCGTATGTTGAACTAGTTATGATCGTATGTTGAACTACATATGGTCGTATGTTGAACTATATGTTTATGTCGTATGTTTAAAATTTGTAGTTACGTTTGAAACTTTTTTTTAGGGGTAGGAGGAGGGTAGGAGTAGTGATGACATGTATTTGCTTTAAAAAAATATAAAAAATAAGAGGTAGGGGTGGGGGTGGGGTGAAATGTTGAGTATGGTGGGTGGGGTTGGGGTCGGGATTGTCATAATTTATTTTTGTATTTTAAGCTAATATTGGAACTTCAAAGACTTGTTTGATTTAAAGAGTAATTATGTCATTTTAAAATTTTAAATTCCAATTCCATTCTTAATTATAACAACTGAACACATTATAGGATTTGAGTAGGATATTTTAAATTCCAACTCAAATTCCATTTCATTCTTTGAAACGGACGCTACCTAATCATATTAATAAGTATTAATTGAATATAACTCATCGGTTAACTTTTGAAATTTGTGTATCTATTGGTTGATGTTTAAAGATCTATCTTCTAATTTGAGTTATTGGAAGTGCTAGTTAGAGGTTAGAACCTACGTTTTGAGAGAAATTTGTGTACACGCTACTTGAAGGATTAAGAGAGTTGAATGTTAATGTCTGGAACAGCAACATCAACAAACATGGTAATTTCATGGGCAGCATAGAGTAATAGCTCCATCTGAATTATTGTTTATAAACTAGTTTATTCTCATTTGAGTGATGTTTTATGGATGATTATAATGGTGCTAAGGTTCAGTCGGCAGAGGCCCTCTTACAAAGATATGATAATAGCAGCAAACGGAAGGGGCACGTTAGTGTGTGATTGTATGATTTTCTCTCCGATCCATTGAGGAATGGCCAGTTGATCATGCCTTGAATAACATATTTTATCGTGTGGTGCTGAAGACTTTACATGTATTGCCTGCATTCCAACATGTTGGTCACCTCTCTCTTGCGCATAATGTGTGTATATATGTTTTGGAGTTTTAATGTGTGCTCAAGGGGGGATGGAACTATGGACCAGGTTGCTTTCCAGTTCCGGAATCACTAATATATTTGATAAAAAGTATGTGTTTGTCAGAAGTCCATGTTCATAGAATGTTTGTCTAAATCAAAGAATACTATATTTTAAAAAACAACTCAATGAAACAAAAAATGAGTTTCGAAGTCCCTGTGGTTTTGCTTTTATTTTAGTTATTTATTTAAGATGGCTCAAACAAAAAATAGTAATATCAAAATTATGAAATCGGCTACAAAGGTTGTTGCATAGATAGGGCTATCATAGCGACATGTCACGACTACAGCCTTTTCCAATTCTTTCACCGTCAAACACTATGTTATCAATATTGAGGCTATGGTGACAACGTCAAACATTTGAAATTTTATCATATTTTAGGGATTGGTTTGAATCTTAAAACTCAAGCTGTAACTGGCCTCCCCCTTTGTTTCAAAAGAAATTACAATATTTGAGTTATTATATAATTTAATTACAAAAAATGAAAGTATATAATAAATAACAAATTATTATTACTACTACAAATTATAATGTAACAGACAATTGAAACGAAGGGAGTTAAACAAATCAAGATGGCAAATTAATTACATTTTGATTGAATAATATGAAAAAGAAAAAAAGATATAATCTTCATCAAGGGATGATCATATAATTGGAGTGGTCTGGTTCAGTAACAACTTCATCAAATACATCCTGCAACCATGAAATTGTAATCACATACAATTGAAATCTCAAATGTTCGCAAGAAAGAAAAAAGAAAACTAACAAGTTAGTGTCAAAAGGTTGATCTTACCAAGCTAGATGAAAATGCAAGATTTATTAGTTGATCATAAGTTGTTCTTGAGCATTAGCATGATCAGCAATGGGAGATTGATGATGAGTTGCATTTGATCCATTTTCCATCTTCTTCTGCATGTTTTGTTGGTAATACATCTGCTTAAGCCTTTCTATTTCTGCCTTCAATGCCTCTTGATGGGCTGCATTCATTTACAAATATATTCACTTTCATTTTATTATTAAAACAAAAATCCAAAATCAACTTTAACAGGACACGTAGGTGTGTGCGTGAATAATACACACTAGGTGATCGATATAGCAGCTAGCCTGTATATGTATATTAAATATTGGATATGGAATCAGAAATGTATCATGGAGTAACATGCAATGCATGACAGTAACACTAAAGTTGTTTATATTCTACTTCAAAATAACTTATAAAAGTAGAACAATAACACATTATTATTTCAACGCTTGTGGTTCTTATTTTATTCAGAAAATAAATCAGCTTTTCATATTCATGATCTAAACTCAGAATATTGTTTTTTATTGTTGCTTTCTATATCTCAAAATGGTACTAGATCTACTTTTACTAAACAATTAAACTGTTGATATTTATAAAAATATATACCTTTGTTTTGTAGGTCTATATTTATTTTTACAAATGATATAAAAAAATGGACATAAATATAGCACATACGTACCATCTTTGAAGATCTTGTCCTGGGTGAGAGCAGCAATTCTTTGCTTAAGAACACTATTATCCACATTTAGAACCAATCTTTGATGATCCAGATATGCTACCCTTGGTGACAACACCGAAACTTCTGCCTTCATTTCATTATAAATAGAAAATAATAAAAATCATTTCTTTTTGTTTTTTTTTATAATATATCTTATCAATCTAACTAAAAAGAGTTCATAAACTGTTAAAAGTGATCAAACTGTCTAAAAACCGAAGTAAATCGATGGCCTGTATATTCAAAACTTATATGAATTGATTCACGGTTATACTTCAGGTTTAACACCTTGGTTAAGGTTTGCAATTTGTTAAACCTCGGTTAAGGTTTGCAATTTGAAATTTATTGTATAAACCTGACCAACCTTTTACTTTTAATTATGTATCTATGAATTGATGTAAAGTATTCACAAATAATCTTTATCATTCTTAAAAATATTAATATAAGCTATTGATTTTTCAAAAACAATAATATAACAATAATATACCATGCCTATTTTTCAAACGTAGTTAGCAGTTGAACCTAAATTTGACATCAAACCGGAATTTAACACCACTAAATTAACTTAATAACAAGAAATTAATTGTGTAGTAATGATACATACTTGTAACGAATTGACACTGCGTTCAAGCTCTGATATGTACTGCAATTTCCTCACTCGTGACCGTTGAGCAGATTGTCGATTTGCCAGAATCCTTAATTTTACACAAATTAATATCAAATTACATTAAGATTTGATTTTAATCCAATAAAAATTCAATTAAAACTCTTAATTAATTATCACTTGAAATGACCTTTTTATCCTCTTGGGATCAAAAATCTTGTCACTAGAATTATCCATAACCATTGCATGGGGATTAAACTGTGTTTCCGATGACTTCCATATTGAACTCTCTTCCTCCTCAACCTGCTGCTGCTGCTGCTCATTCAAGCTATTATGATCCGACGGCGACGAAGGGTTCGAGCACGAAACCGTTGGCCCTGTGCCCGTTTCATCGTCAATAAACATCGACATGAACTGCTCCTCATCAAACCGATCAAACTCACCACCACCACTACCACCACCGGCGGTTGTTGACCCCGGTGGAGATATCTTCCGGCAAGCGTCGTCGTCCGCCATCATCGGGATGTCAAGAAAGGCTGCGGAATCGCTTACAGATCGGCGGTGGGTGCCCCGTTTGGTCGAGGAGAAGTCGAGGAATTCGTCGACCCATGAAGGGTCCATTTGGGTGGCGGTTGAGGGTGGTGGGAGGTGGTCGGACGACGGTGGTTTAGGGTGGTTGCTGAAGTTTTCCGGCCAGTTTTGTGGCACTTTTGGCGGCAAGTGTGCCATATTGTTGTTTAGCTGCAATGTTATAGAGAGAGATGAAGAATGAAGAAATAATAAGGTAGTAATTAAGGGTATAGGCTGCAATCTCTCTGGATATAATTATATATCCTGATCAGACACTAAAGGCTTCCCATGTGCGTATCAGTGTATGTCTTTTTACTTATTATTATTATTATTATTATTATTATTATATATAATAATGTACGTTATATATGGTGTATATTAAATTTTTATCTTCACTTTTATTTAATTTTACGCTACATATAATTAAAGTAATGCTAAGATTGTATGTTTAATTTGGTTATGGATAACATAACGGGCTTAGCCTGGGTGATCTTTTCACTTTTGGTGATACAAATTAAATGATATAGTTTCCACGTGGACTCTTCAATAGCTTCGAATTAGAGACCAATTTCGACGAACTATCTTGCGGATCCGTTGCCTTAAAGTTAAGACTCACACGAACAAAATTTTCATCAAACAATATCCCTGCCCCGTTTTATGTAGTTGACTGGGCGATTATGTTTTCAGCATATAGTCGATAATTAATTTCATCACAAATTGTCGTTATATATAACTCAAACACTCTTGTTTTCAAATTTATTCTATCCTTTTCATATGTATAAGTCTCGTGATATGCGTTTGTCATTGAATACCAATATATGCTGTGCATCCCATGCTTTTAGTTGAATCCGTTGGTTTTAGAAGTTAAATATGACAAATGTGATGTTAACTTCATCATCTAAGTTAATATAGTGTTAGAGCTATGAATATATACAGTAATCGGATACGTATAGTGTGGGTGTGTATTGTGTAGGTGAGCAGTGACGGCGCATTTTATGACTATATATCCAATGAGTAACATAACTTTCTAGTGTATGTGTGAGGTTTATATTTTAAAAGTGTGGAATATGCATGTAATATAAACAATAAAATGAGGTGTTTTTAAAGTTGTCATAATATATAAATCTAACAATCTCTCATGTCTTAGGTTTTTAGGGTGTGACAGTTTTTTTCCAAATCAATCAACTATTAATAACCCACATTAATGCTAGCTAGTGCCATATGTTTTATACTCCACTTCAATTCGTCCCCTTTACAATAAGTTCCAGGGAATTTCTCAATTTTTGATAGAGAAACTTATTAACCGTTTTTAATTTCTTATATATGCTACTTCGTTCTTCTTGTTTATCGCAAGAATCAGGCGTAAATCCGTTTATATTTCGAACACAAGTAGTATTTAATTAATAACAATTAATATGCTTTAAATTATTCATGCATTTTGAATAATATTACTCGTAATATAATATATAATTTAAAACACAAAAACAACAATAAACGTTATGAGTTATAAGAGAGAGAGAATTGAAGTCGATGAAGAAGAGTTGAGAATGGGATGATGATGACATGGCCATGTGGAAATGTTTGCATATTGATGGAGTTACGCTTAATTGTGTTACTTTGAGTTGAAAGCATTCCCATGCACATGTGGTCCATGTGTTAAGCTGTCTCTATTATTCTTATATATATATATATATGCTTTACAGTTTATATCCACCCTCATCAACCTTCTCATTTCTTTAATCCAACACTAGTTGCCCACTAATCATAATTATGAAACTAATTTTTTTGCTTTTAATTAGTAAGATATCTGTATATAAGTCCTTTTATTCAAGGTAAAAATATATATTAAAGTATGATGTAGAATTACGTTTATTACACGAGTTCGCATTTATACTCGAACCAAAACCGATGATAATGTTATTATACAATAAGTTAATATTGAAATTGAACTCTAGATTTCACTGATTATTAGCATCAATACATATATAGAGATCGATTTTTGTAATAAAAAAATGTATAATACGAAACATTTACGGATATTTAATCTACAATATCTCTATACTAGTAAATAAATATAAATTCAGACACTTGTTACTATTTTAGGTTATCTAATAATTGATTTTCCCACTTTTCTTTCCTATTAATTATGAATGATATAAACTATATATTAATTAATTAATAACTATCCATAATTAAAATTTTAAATATGTTAACTTTGAATTTTCAAATGTCTAATACATGGTTTATTCAATACGTATAATACATAATATTTAATACATAACTTTTTATATTATAAACCATATAACAGTAATTTATTTAGCCCATGTATTATAGTATTATACGGGATTATAACCTAGTGTTATGCATATATTGAATAATTTAACTATTATTTGAGTTGTTGATTTTAATGAATAAATAATGGATATAAATATGAAAAGTTTGTAAATTGCAAAGATCATAGAGGAGCTTAATGAAAGGGAAAAATAAGAGTACCCTAATAGAAAAAAGTATAACTGGCCCATAAAGTTATTTATTTATTATTATAAGCATGTAATGTAAAATTTTCTTATTGACACTAACTAGAAAACTATACCTATTATCATTACTTGTGAATTTATTAGTAGATTTTCTAAACATTAGACTGCCTTTATAATGGACATTTTCGATCTTAGCAGGAGTAAATCGATATTGCTAACATTTTCCAGTAATTTACAGCCTAAATCTCGAAACGTCATTCTTCAGTTTTGTATTTCTATGGATTTTCATGATTTGATTTAGATGATTTTTACCAAAAACGGTTTTTCATAATTATAAATAGTACAAGCACTAATACTACTAGTCTACTAGAAAACTAAACAACTACGATTTCAAATAAGTGAAAGATAGATGTTTTCGACCGACTTTCGACCAAAATTGCATAGACAAAATCAAACTCTCTAACCCTTTGATAAGACCATCATATAATTAGCACTGAATATGTCTTGCTCAAATTTACCTAATACATCTTTCTTTATTAAAAAGAGAAAACTTCACAGAATAATAAACAAGTTTTATCAGTGTTTCAGTTTAGGCACTTATATATTTATTTGTTTCAATCAGTTCATAAAAAAATAAAAATATTTTAATTTGGTCATTAATATTTTATTTGTTCAAATCAGTTAATTAAAGTTTTAGAAGTGTTATAATTAGTTCACTCATATTTTTCAATTGTTTTAAATAATTTACAAACGTTTGAAAATAATTTAGTATTTTATAAATATTGTTACTTTTTTTAAACATTTCAATGTTTTTAAAAAAATAGAATTATAAATGATCTAATTATAACAATCCTGAAACTTTAGTGATTTGATTGAGACAAAATTTTTACGAGTGATCTGATTAAAAAAAATTTATGAGTTATCTAATTAGAACAATCAGGAAAGTTAATTACTATTTTATAAAGTTACCCCTATTAAAAAATCCGAATTTCCAAGCATGTGCTCACATCTCATAATGTTGTTTTCTTTGGTGTTATTTAGAAGTTGAATTAAAATCGTTAACAATATTTCTTATTGCTAAAGTTTAAAAACCATGGTTTGCGACTGATTTGCAACTAAACTCTCGGATGTCAGATTTACGATCACTCTCTGTTAATTCCGATTTTGCAACCACTCACTTTTGTGACTAATTTGCAACCCCAAAGCTAGAAAACAAAATTCTTTCCTAATTTCTTCACAAATCGATTTAAATTTCAAAATAATATTCATATTCAAATCAAACTATATGCATCCAAAATCTTACATATTATTATTTTTCAAACACAATCAAACAAAAATTTAAGTGTAATTACATTAACAAATTACAGTTAATTACAATATTCATATGATTGCACATAATCATACATTACTTGCAAATTGTAAAAAGGTTTCTAAGAATTAATTATACAATCATGTGTTATTGTTTTACTTTTATCCATCTCAAATGAGCACCTACATACAAAGGTTAGTCCACATACATATATGTCAAGCATATATACATGTGTTAAAGCCCAACTAGGAAAGCAACAAGCCAGCAACCTAGTACTTTGTTTTATAAATATAGAAAAGCCCAAGGACTAAACAGTTGGGACTAATTAAAACAAAATCAGTTAAAAGAAGAATATGTCATATGTGTTAATTATTATTATTTTAAAAATTCAACTCAAGTCTATCAATTGCGTAAAACCTCATCCTTCAGTTTGTTCTTAAGCACTTAATTATATTTTATAATTTTAATTCTTATTAATTTTTTTCTATCTTTACGATAAGTTTGGTATTGAATTTCATTTTTATTTATGATTTATATATTTTCCTTTTCTCGACTGATTTGTGGTTGAAATAAAACGGTCGTGAATTTAGGGACCATTTTGTGACTAAGTTCTTTTTGTCTTTAATTTTTGACTTCTTTTGCGATTTATTAAAAGAACAAATAAAATCATCCTAAACTTTGAGATCACTTTACCCTCGTCTTTTTAAGTTTTATTTTTCTTTATTTGTTTTTCAGTCTTTTTTGCTACTTATATGCAACTGAAAAGAAACCCTTAGATAATTTTCGAAGGTTTTTGCCAAAACATTATTTTAGATTTTAATTACTTTGTTCTCATTTGTTGTGATTGATATGTGATCGAAACAAGATGGCCGGAAGCTTTGCAACAGGTTTGTACTCTATTGATTGGAAAATTTTGCTACCTTTTGAAGTTGGAGTGTATCAGTTAATTTATCAGTCTTAAAATTTTATGACAAGATTTGTGGTGCTAGTTGATTACTACTAAAATCATTTAGAGCGTAAATTTGTGACTATTTTTTTGACGCAAATACTTGTGACCTAAACCAAGAAATAAAATCTTTTGCGCGATCAGGGAATCAAGCGTTTTTGGCTTCCTCTAAATGCGCATGACTAGCCATTTAATACAAGCTCATGTTGCATATCACCTCTTTCCTTCCCATAAGCTCTTTAGCGACCAATTATTATAACCAAACCAAAAAAGCCATTTAGAATGGTCATAACCAAGACCTCAATTCCTGTTTTATTTTTAGTTGTGGTCTTGATGGTTCTTGTTACCTACTGAAATTCATAAAATCGATCAGTGACCAAAGTCGTATAATAAATACGTAATAAGAATTCGTTCATATCACTGAATCCGTGACTAATAGCATCGGTCCCAATTCTTAGTAACAAATCGATTTAAATTATTAAATTCAAAGAATTAAAATAAACTAAAATAAAAACGACTTAATCAGTAGCTAATTTGATTAAAACATAAAATTAAGTCAAATCTGTCTCCACTTAAGCTTTTTTCACATTAATCTTTTTACAACACATAACTTAACCTTACATCATACTTATAAGAATTTAATCTCACATTAGTTTTGTGATGAACAAACATTTGGATGGTCATACCAAAATAAAACTATTAGATTAAAAATATCAAATTTATACTTTTACACTAAAAGGATTACTTGGGCCCGTATTAAACTCAATAGTTTATTAAAATTATTGTTAAATTTGCTGCTAATTTTGTAAAAAGATTGAGTAAATATTAATACCAGCCTAAATTAGTTGCATGCAAATTCTAAAAAATATACTTTAATAGTTTAAAGTAAACAGTTGCTAATTTGGTAAAACAATTGAGTAAAATTGAAAAGGGTTTATATGCTTAGCTAATATTGAACTAAAAAGATGCCTCCGTGACTTAAATTATAAATTATAGAGTACGAAATACTCGATTTATGATATAATTAAAGATATTATATAAAAATGTATGAGAATTTATAGTCGATTAAAAATCATCAGAAAAGTTGTTTGATAATAATTTAGTTTCCTCTTGTGTGTAACTTACAAGACAACTGTAAAAATCATAAATTCATTGTAGCTTGATCTCGTGAGCAAGACACAAAATTAAATCACTCACTATAATATGATAAGAACTATAAGATGTAAGAAATCAAGTAGAAACAAGAAACACGTAAATAATTTCCAATAGTATTTCTTTTTAATAAAAATACAAGTAAGCTATTTGCAAAATATAAGGTTTGAACACAATAAACTAAGCAAACTATATATATTAAACTAAAACACTCTCGTGCGAGAACTTCATCTCACGTGGATCAAACTTCTCGCGCGGAACTTTGTCTTCAACATCTTGTTTTGATTTATCGAGCCTTTAGGTTCAATCCCTACAATCTCCCCCTTGACTCGGTTAAGCAAATTTTCAAAAAACTACGTCCACAACTTTGTAGTTTATACCATAAGCATGCATCTTGTTGTTCATGGCCTTTGTGATCAACCATCCAAATTGAATTGCTAGAAAATGAATAGATTCACCAGCTTTAATTGGACAAGCCTGAAGACTCATCAGATTCTTTCTTCCATACTTGAGCAAGTCAACTGGGTCGATAATACGATGTTCTTTGTCACAATATACTAGTATTCTTCTCATAAATTGACCTCATAAGGTTTGTCAAACTGTTAACTGGTATAGGAGTGTGATTGGAATCTTTCTAGCATATCTTAGATGCTTGTACACTTTTATCTTCATTGGCTTGTTGGTGTTGAGATCTATACGTGTCTCATCTTCAATGGCTTTGAATTTAGCAGTTTTGAAGTTGGTTTTGCTTTGATGTAATATCATATTCCTTATCCACTTAGTCATTCCATAATTTCTTGTATTGATAAATGACACACGTCCCATAGTATACAAATCAGACGCTCTAAGTGTATGGAAATCATGCTCATCTTGATAATACTCTATAGCTTTAGCGTGTCGTTTGACAAGTATATCTTCTTTTCTCCATCATAAGCCCAACTCAAAACTGGCTCTGATTTTCCATATCGAGTAAACTGTTTGGAATGTCTCAAAGTATCCACATAAGTAAGAGGTGGAAGAGCAAGCACAAATAAATTTCCAACTTGATGTAAAGCAATCTTCTCCTATTATGTTGCTAGTATCATATGTTTGCTACTCAAATCCAGAGTCTGAAGGAATCTCACCCTATATTAATAGAATATCATAAAGGACATGAGATTTTTAAGTGGTTTGGTCTAATTTGACCTACATCCACTGTCTGCAACTAGTCTATGATTTTATATTGAGGTGAAAAGGAATTACAAGTTCATAGAAACTTATATATAATTCTAGGATTAGGATTACAAACTTTTAGACAAGAACATAAACATGGCAACATGAAAATTTACTCGTTAAACAAAAGACTAGAGTCAGCTGCCTTCCTCTTGGGTCGGCTGCTCTTTTGGCAAAATCCCCATTATCCAATATTAACATCAATAGGAAATGGGTTCCTACTAATGAGCAATGTTTAATCCCATTGAAAACTAGTCTATAATTTTACTATAAGGTAATAAGGAATTTCAAGTTCCATAGATATCTATATATAATACTAGGATCAGGGTTATAAACTTTTTAAACAATAAATAAAAAATATGGCAACTTGCTAATTTACTCTTTACACAAAAGACTAGGGTCACTCGCCATGCCTTTAGGGTTGACTATCTTTTTGGCCAAAAAAACCCATACCCAACATTAACATCGATGGGTACCTACTGATGAAAAATGTTTCATCCCTTTTGAAAAGTATCAACAACATCCGGTTATTGTTAAAGGTTTATGCTTATAAATAAAGTTTCATCGCTTCTGAGAAGTTATTATTGATAATTTATTGATCTCATTTGATGAAAAGCATAAGCAACAACTAGTTGCTTCTAAAGGTTAATGAATAAGTAGTAAATGCATTGGTGTCGATGACTTGAACTCGGTTGCATTATAGAAAAATAACACTGCTAATCAATTACTATCAATAGTTTATGCTACAAGTAGAAATGAGTTATGCTAACAAAGGACTTTTTACAAAAACACAAGTTAGAAGGTTATCACTCGAAAAAAGTTCATGCTGACTGAACACCTTAGACATTAATATAACATGTTAATATTGATATTCTTATGTGTTATCAAAGGAACAAGTTCCTATTGATATCCAAAAAGAATATTGCAAAAATACTAATAACAAGGTTACTACCGTAAAAACATTTAGCTAATTTTCACAAAAATCACACATAGACTATTATTCATGTAATGAAATTAGATAGTTAACCTTGATGAGATCAAATGTATTCGTGAAAAAGGTGTGCTAATAGAACATTAGTAGGAATATAAAATAGGGTATGTTATTGAGACACCTAATTTATTTTATCCTCTTTATATCTTTCTATACATACATATAGATACATAAAGTGAGATAGAGACAATAAGGTGTCTCAATAACATAAATAGATGTTTGTATAACCCAATTTGTAGGATGGGTGGTCACTTACAACACAACAACACAATAAAAAGAGTTTGCTAGAACACTTAACATATCAAATGGGGAACTAGAAACCTGTTGCAATGAAACTAAAAAACACAAGTAATTAAGAGACTATACAAGAACAAATAACACAAGTGTTTGGTTTTCAAGAATGTTGTATATTGCTCTCTAGTTCCTTACAAGTGTTTACAAAGTATTAGAAGAGATACAAGGGACCAGAGATACTCTTTACTACATCCTACATTCGGCCATACTTTGAAGGCCAGCTGGATACATGATCTAGACAACAACAAAATCAATGTAGAGTCAAAAGGCAGATTGCCTTTAGACTAGTGACTATGACATGCTATAGCTCACATCCTAATGTATTACAAAAAAGGATAAAAGTACATGAAATAGAAAGTAACAAACTCAAGACCTCAATGTACAATTTACCAAAAGCATGGACCTTTCACCAACTTGTGAAATTTGGTGAGTCAAATAGAGTTACAACGGAAATGTGGTCTAGCTTTATGGTAAAAGTACATCAGATAGTAGCATGTACTCAAAAGTCTTCGGAAGAAATCTATCTTCAGGAGTTGACTTCAGAAGACTTTGTTTTGAATATTTTGGAATTTTTTTTTTTTTTTTTCATGTTTGGCTTCGGAAGATGTTGGTCTTGGCTTCGTAAGATTTCCCACTTAGAATGTTTTCTAAGGTAGAGTGTGAAACTTCCGAAGCATTCTACTTTAGCACTCTTGTGCATGCATGCAGGAGACTGTTTGGATGTTTTAGGTTACATCAGCCTTATATGAGTCCTTACAAACTCCCCTCTAGGCTGATACTACGAAAACATTTGAAGACTTCAGATATTGACAGTCCTCATCATGATGATGACTATGCCTTTCTTCATGATATGATCAGGATCATTCAGACTGTCATATTGTCTTCTCATATCAAAGAGATCATGCAGAGGTAGATTGAACATGTCCTGCCATGAGTAGACATCTTCAACACCTTGATCTCTAATAACATGCCATCTCTCTGGATTAGTAGTGTAAGTATAGGATAAAATGGGTCTTCCTGAAGCCAGAGGAGCTACTTGGATTGGAGTTGGTTGAGATTCCTCTTGATGCACATCCTCAGGGTGTTCTGACTCATCCTGAGATTTGGAGATGGATGCTTCTTTCTTCTTCTTCTTTGACTTTGATCTGGAAGCCATCCTTTTTCTCCTCTTCATACTTTTTAACTGAGAAGACTGGCCTGCAACACCTTGTTGATCATCCTTGTCTTTTTCAGTTGGGTTCTCCTCTCTCACAAGTTCAGATTGAAAAGGGACAAAACCATGTTGTGGATCAGAAGTAAAAGCTTGCTGAGGCTTAGCAGAAGGTCCAGGTTGTGTTGTCTTAAAAGGTTCAACCTTAACCTCCACTTCTTGAGGGACCTGACTTGGTAGGGAGTGTAAGTCAACAATTTCTCCTCTTTGAATCTTATGCTTGATCATCCTAATATACTCATCCATAGTAGACAGAGACATGGGGCCAAGTCTCTTTTCGGAGAATCCATACAACTTCAAGAAGCTCATCATCCTCTGCCTATTAGCAAACTTCTTCATACTCTTTTGGATGATAGCTCTTGACTTTGTAGCTTCTTCCCTCAACTTCCTTTTTGTTGTCTTTCTTTCTTTGATTACTTCAAGTTCAAGTTTTTTAAGATACTTACTCAATGTACTCAAAGATTAAGGGAAGAAGTGCATGAGCCTGATAGAGACCTGTGGCACTCAGGTAGTTGATCATGTTGACCCTGTCAGTTTCTTTGTCTACATGAGGTTCTTGTAGAGCCACAGCCTCTTGTGCAGGGCTTTCTTGAACTGGGGAGAGGGTAGGAACATGTTTGTAGAGCCTTTTCAGTCTCCTTTCCTCTTTGATTTGAAGAAGCAATCTTGCATCCTCTACTTTTTTACTCTCTTTTGACAATTCAATGTCAGCCAGTTCATTCAATTCTTCTAAGGGGAGGGAGATGATATTATCAATATCATAGTTCTTGGTCTATAAGTAGTTTATCGTGATTGCCCTTAACTCATCATCCTGAGTATTTGTCCTGTGGGCAGCCTTGATTGCAGCTTCCATGAAGCCAGCAGACCCAGTAGAGGAACTTTCTCCCCTTAGATTCATTTTCCTCTCTCTCTCCTCCTCCTTAATCTCCTCAGGGGTTAGAGCCCTTGTTCCCTTATCACCCACAAACCTTGATGACATAAGATGGAGAGAGCTTTGACCTATATTACTTGATCTACCTTCCAAGCTCTAGCTAGAAAGAGGTTGAGATGCACCTTTACCAGCATGTGTCTCATCAAGGGAATGGACTTTTGAAGTAGTTGTGGGTGTGAAAGGGCTCTCAGGTTCTATCACTAGGCCTTTAGTCAAGGTTTTCCCTTTGCAGCTAATCTTAGGGTCTGCCTCAACATCCAGTTGACCAATGACATTCCCTGATTGCCTCTGTCTCCTTTTGAGGATGAACTCTTTAATAATCTTGTCTTGAATCTTTGAGCCAACTTATCAGCTTGTCTAGATTGGCTTGGATTGACAAGTGGCATGTTGACAAGGTCAAGACCTTCATAGTAGTTCAAAATCTAAAAGTTGAAGACTTCTTGTTGCCCTTGAACTCTTTGAAGAATAAGGGCTCTTCTATTTGCATCCTACAATGACCCTATGACGTAGTTGGAAGTTCCTTGTGGTGGAGATGACACTTCCCTTGGTATACCTTCCTCAAAAAGTCTATGAATGAAGGAGTCTATAGAGTCCACATCAATGTGAAGTTGAGGAAGTTTCTGAGCATTAACAATTTCAAGTGAGGATGGTGAATCCTTAAAGTCCAAGCTCTATGAAGAACTCCCAGGTTCTGTGACTGTAATGACTTTCTCCCCCTTTTTGGTAGCATCACCATCTTGAATAGGTGAGCTAGGAGTTATGCCAATCACATCCACAAATTTTTGTTTTCTTGGATAAGCTTTTCTTAAAGGTCTATCAGCTAGTTTTTCCTTGAGATAAGAGATCTCAAATTGCTGATCATTGACCCTGTTTTGTAAGGTAGTCACCTTAGATTCTAAGTGACTAACCTTAAAGACTAGATAGGTGCATGTTTTGGACAGTTTTTGCACCTTAAGTCTCACCACCAGCATGATGTTCTTGGCTATTGGTTTTCCTCTACTTACTAATTACTTCAGATGGAGTATCAGTTGACTGAGTTGCCATGGTTGAGGTCTTAATGATGTAATCACCTACAAAAGTGAGAACCTCTTCCATATGGACCTAATGTAATCACTTACAAAAGTGAGAGCCTCTTCATATGGACCTCCTGAACAGGTTCAGGGAGATCCACCTCATTAGTGGGTAGATGACGTGGGCTAGACAAGGGAGAAACAGGAGCACTCATCTCTCTTTGAGTAGGGGAAGAGAAGAGAGACTCATGATACTAATTAAATCCCAAGTCCTCATCATCATAGAATTCAAAGCTGGGGATTGGTTGATTTAGATCTAAAGGCCGGGGATGGTAACTTTCCCCTGAAGGTTGTTCACTAGAGCGTTGAGACTCTGAGTGAAGACTTAAGGTTGTTGGGCTAGTGAGCTCATTAGGCTGAGCATAAGAAACCTCAGCACTGGTTCTTGAAGGGATGGTAGTGGTTTGCTCCTCAAGAGAAGTATGAGCTCTAGTGTCCACTTTCTCCTGTGTAGGTAGTAGTATGGGGGCCTGCACAGACTGAATAGCTTGTGCAGGGGTTCGTTTGGATCTTCTTTGGTAGGTGAGGGTGATTTGTGGTGGTCTTTTTAGTGGTTAAGAGGTAGAAGGTGTGGGTTCAACACTAGCTTGGGTTGCTAGGTTGTCCCTTGAGCAATGAGCTCTAAAATTTTTGGGATCAGGGTTGTTTCTACCCCAGAGAAGCCAATATTTGGCTTCTTCAAGATCATAAAAATGCTGGGCTTCATCATTCCTAATTTAAGAACATTATCTGTTTCCCTCAACTGTGAGCCTAGTTCGTAGTTGAGAATGTGTTGAACATATCTAGGAAACATATAATATTCTAAGGAGTCCTAGTTAGCAAGAAAATTTGTATAAAAAAATTGAGAGTACCTGAACTTGACTCTTTGAACCATCCCATCCAGTATGAAGGAAAGATCCTCAAGAATCTGGTCCCAACCCCCATGCTTGTTGGACAAGCTGTGGATGACCACATGAAGTAAGTACTTCCATTGGAATGAGACCTTCCCTTTCCTGAAGGTCTTTACAGAGAAATCCCCCTCATAGGACATCTACTGGAAGGATTGGTTGACAACTTCTTTGGGAAAGGACAACTCACCTTCCTCCTCATCCAGCTGAAGATGGGTGTTGATGATGGCTGGAGTGATGAAGATTGTCCTCCCCTGCACTATAGCAGACAGTGCCTTCTCCCCATCTAGGATGACCTCTTGACAGGTCTTCCAGATGTCAAGCAAATGATCCTCATAGAGAACAGGATCAATGGTAAGGGAGATGGAGTAGTTTGACAAAGCCAAGGAACGACAAACCGTTGAGAAATATGGATCTTTCTCAGAGTTTAACAGAGCAACCTGATTGTGTTGCCTGTGTAACTACATGGAAATGTTGGGGTCATTTCTTTGGTTGAGTTTAGCCATTTGAGAAAGCTTAGTGGTGAAGGAAAAGAAGAACAAAGGTGGTTGCAGAGAGGATTTTAGGAATTTAGGTCTGGAGTAAGATGAAGATGATAAAGAAAGAGGGGGGAACTGTTGGGTTTATATGAAATGGATCTAAGACAAAGTTAATAAAAGAGGATAAACTTTAAAATATGGATGTTAGTCCCACCTCTGAAAAAGTAGTTTGCTTTTTGCTTAAAAGGTTGTTTTCTTAGAAGTCGAAAATCTTCCTAAGGTAAATTGTCTTCAGAAGTTTTAATGAAAAAGGCCTGAAGCCAAAATGACTTCGGAAGAATTTCCTAAGAGTTTTGAAAATTTTGCTTCAGAAGAGGATTAAAACTTGGATGTTTTGTTCAATATGAACAAAGCTTCCGAGAGTTAATTTGCTTCGTAAGAAAATTTTCCTTGAAAACATATAAGTGCTTAAGAGAGGATTTAAGCTTCAGAAGATATTTTAAAATTTTCTTCCGAAGGCAATTTTACTTAGGCAATAATTTGTTTTAAAGTCATAAGTTTCTTCTGAAGATAAAACCATATCTTCCGAAGGACTAAAAAATCAAGATTTTCAAAAATCTAAGGAAAGTCCTCTAAAAGATTTTCATCCAGAGAAAACAAGAGCTTATGAAGGTGAGAAAATAGACAAATTAGGACACATAGATTTTAAGAAATAATATGATTAGTTTTAAGAAAAAGCTATTCAAAGTTAATTATCCCAATAACTGATATAAGATACTTAAATCTTTGTTCATCAAAGGCTTTGGTGAACAGATCAGCATATTATTCATTTGTGTTAACCTTGACTAGTTTAATTAATCCATTTTCAAAGTTATCTCTAATCAAATGATACCTGATAATAATGTGTTTTGTCCTTGTTTCTACACAATTCTCCTAGAAGTTTAATTCATAGTCAACCATCTGATTCTGAATCCAAATCACTTGAGCACAGCAGCTTGCAGCAGTAATGTATTCAGCTTCAGCAGTTGATAAAGTGACACAAGATCATTTCTTGCATTGTCATGAGACAATCCTTCCACCAAGAAACTGACATCCCCCTGATGTAGACTTTACAGTTATGTTGTAGCCACCATAATCATTATCTATATATACATACAGATTAAAGTTAGAATTCTTAGGATACCAAAGGCCAAGTGTTGAGGCACCTTTGAGATATCTTAGAATTCTCTTGACAGTGATAAGATGTGACATCTTGGGGTTGGCTTGATATCTTGCACAAACACATATGGCAAACATGATATCAGGCCTGCTAGCAGTAAGGTACATAAGAGACCCAATCATAGCCCTATAAAGGTGTTCATCCACACACTCCCCCTCAAGATCAGGCCCAAGGGAGTGGTTTCTTGCTATGGGTGTCTTAGCTACCTTGCAGTCAGTCATGTTGAACCTCTTAAGTATGTCCTAAACATACTTTGACTAACTTATAAAGATGCCATCTTTAACTTGCTTTACTTGAATTCTCATAAAGAAATTGAGTTCCCCCATGGCACTCATTTCAAAACTATCCTTCATCAGCTTCTCAAAGTCCTTACAGAGCCATGGATTAGTTTAACCAAAGATGATATCATCTATATATACTTGAACTAGCATTAAGTCATTTCCTTGTTCTTTGATGAAGAGAGTTCCATCTATAGTACCCCTTCTGTATCCATGCTTGCAGAGATATTGAGATAGAGTCTCATACCACTTTCTTGGTGCTTGGTGTAGCCCATAAAGAGCCTTTTCAAGTTTGTAGACATAATCAGGATGATCAACATCTGCAAAACCAGGTGGTTGTTTGACATACACCTCTTCATCAATCACTCCATACAGAAAAGCACACTTAACATCAAGTTGATAGACCTTGAAGTTCTTGGATGCAACAAATGCCAAGAATATCCTAACAGCTTCCAGTCTAGCTACTAGAGCAAAGACATCTGTGTAGTCAATTCCTTCTTCTTGTGTGTACCTTTGAACAACTAGTCTAGCTTTGTTTTATATGATAAGTCCTTTATCATCCTTCTTATTCCTAGAAACCCATTTGGTTCCTATAGTGGTCTTCCCATGAGGAAGAGGACATAGGTTCAAAACCTTTTGCCTTTTGAATTGAAGCAGCTCCTCTTGTATAGCTTCAACCCAACTTCTATCCTTCAGAGCCTCATCAATCTTCTTAGGCTATATCTAAGATAAGAAACAAGAGTGAAGGAAAACATTTGCATCATGGGTTTGCCCTCTTGTTCTCACCCCTGAGTCAACATTTCCAATGATGTTTGAGGTGGGATGAGACTTGTGGATCCTTAGCTGAGGGATCACAGCAAGTTGCTAAGATAGATCTAGATTAGAAAATTTATATCTGGCATTGATGATTCTCCTACCACATCAACACATTTATCAAGTGAGACTTGATCCAATGAGTGTGTGACATCATCGACGTTGTCTTCTATGGAGTAGTTGTCAGCATCAAGAAATTATTGATCACTTTCACCACCACCATGCTCTTCTACATTTGAAGCTTCTTTATCTGGTTGTTGAGCCTCTAAGTTGGAGTTTGAAGGCATCTTAGATGTATCAGCTGAATTTGTCGTTGTTGTGCTGTTAGAAACTTCATTTGCAGGATCAGTTACAACTTGAGCTGAAGATGTATGGCTTGAAGGTCTTCTTAGCTCAAATCTTGGATCAAGATAACCTGTTGGTAAGATATTTTTAGATCCTGAAACATTCTCACAAGATTTGTTAAAACAGTTGGTAACTAAATCAAGATCAAATAGCCAATCAGGACCAGAACCAACTGCATTGGGTGTGTGTTCATTGAAAGTCATATTGGCTGACTCCTTAACAATTCTGGTTCTGAGATTGTATACTCTGTAAGCCTTAGCTTGAGAAGAGTATTCAATAAAGTGTCCATCATCTGATTTCTCAGCAAACTTGGCAATTTGATCTTTGGTATTCAAGATGATGCAAGGACATCCAAATGACCTGAAAAAACCAATGAAAGGTTTTCTCTTGTGCTAAAGTTCATAAGGAGTCTTACCATGATTCTTAACCACTAAAACTATATTTTGCACATAGCAGGCAGTGTTGACTGCTTCTGCCTACAAGGTGATGGGTAGCTTAAAGTCAGACAACATTGTTCTTGCAACTTCAATCAGTGTCCTGTTTCTCCTCTTAGCCATGCCATTTTGCTGAGGAGTCTTAGGAGCACTGTATTGTCTTGTAATACCCTTTTAATCAAAAAATATATCAAGGATCTAGTTCTTGAATTCAGTTCCTTGATCACATCTTATGGTCTTGACCTTGTGATCACATTAGTTCTTAATCTTTAAAATGAAATTCTTTAGAACCTCAGGGGTCTCATCCTTACTTCTAAGAAAGAAGACCCAAATGAATCATGTAAAGTCATATATGATCACTAAACAATAAGAGGTCCTTCCTAAACTCATTACACTAGTAGGGACAAAGAGATTCATATGTAATAAGTGTAGGAGAGTAGTGATGGAGTTTCTTTCCTTTGGCTTGTGAGAAGTCTTGTGTTGCTTCCCTTTCAGGCATGCCACATAATGATCATCACTTGTAAACTCTTTCTTAGGCATTCTAGTTACCAAATCATTCTTTTTAAGTTTATTCATGTTTTTAAAGTTTACATGACACATTATTTTATGCCAAAGGAAAGAATCATCATTATTTTCCTTACACAGAAAGCATGAAACTTCTCCTGAGGGAGATTTTTCTTACAAATCCAAGCCTTATTGGTCTTGGGCTTATCAAAAGAAGTTGAAGGTAATGAAACAGTAATAGATCCTATAGTTGTGATTTGAGGATCTTTTGTTGTTGTTGATGGAGAACTTTCAGTCATTTTGTCTTTCTTTGTCTTCCACACCACCTTTGGAAGTTTATACTTGACCTTCAATACTTTGGAAGCTTTGAGGACTTCAGAAGTTTTGATGATTGGACCTTCGGAAGATCTTGCTAGCATTATAGCAGGCTTCAGTACTTCAGAAGTATTCCTTTCTTCCGAGACCAAATTTTCTTCTGAAGGCAATTTTCCACTTGCCTCCATCTTCATTTTGGAGCTTCCGAAGGAAACAGATTTTCCTTTCGAAGCTAGTTTCTTCTTGGAACTCTTAGAAGTCTATTCCTTGGTCATATGAAAAGAACCTATTGGATTGTAGAAGCAATCCTTAGCAAGATGAGAAGTACTACCACATATTTACTGTAGAGATTATATGAAGAGGCTGATGCAACCCAAACACCCAAAGTCTCTCCTGCATGCTACACAAGTACACTAAAGAAGAATGCTTCGGAAGTTTAACACATGCAACATAAATATTCTAAGTGTGAAATCTTTCAAAGCCAAGACTAATATCTTCTAAAGCCAAAGATGAAGTCTTCTGAAGCTTCAGAGACAAAGTCTTCCGAAGCTCAACACTTGAAGACAGATTTCTTCCGAAGACTTTTAATAACATGCTTTATCTGGTGTACTATTCCATAAAGTTGGACCCCTTTCCGCGGCAACTCTGTAAAGTCACCAACTTACATGAGTTGGTAAAAAGGTCCATGCTTTTGGTAACTGTACATTAAGGTCTTGAGTCTCTAACTTTGTACTTCATGTACTTTATCCTTTTTGTAATAGATAAGGATGTGAGCTATGGCATGTCATAGTCACTAGTCAAAAGGCAATCTGCCTTTAGACTCTACAATTTATTTTGTTTTGTGTCTAGTCAATTGTATCCAGCTAGCCTTCAAAGTATGGCCGACTGTAGGATGTAGTATAAGTATCTCAGGTTCTTGAAACTTTCTTTTATGCTTTGTAACACTTCTAATAGAACTTGAGAAAGCAATATACCACAATCTTGAAAACCATATGCTTGTGTATCTTGTTCTCATGTTCTGTCTCTTACTTACTTGTGTTCTTAGTATCATCTATTATGGTTAATCCAGTTCACTGTTTGATTAAGTTTAGTTTGTTCTCCTCTTTGTGTTGTTGTGTTGTAAGTGACCATCCTTCACCGGTCCTGCATTTGGTATCAGAGCATTCTAGGCTCTTGATATAAGATCTCACCATCTTTAGATCCCTCACACACACAAATACTAATGTTTTCAAATGGCAGCCATTTCCAAAACTAATATGGAAACTGGAACCATGAAGAAGTCCCCACTGATCACTCTTGAAGACTTTGATACCTGGTGCCTAAGAATGGAAGGTTTCATCAGGTCTGTAGACTCAAGAATATGGGAGTCTTTTGAGAATGGACCTTACATACCATACACGCCTTCTGCTACTAGTGGTGGTATGACTCCTAAGGCTGTGATAGACTACTCAGATGAAGATAGAAAGAGAGCAGAGATTAACCGGAAGGCCATGACAGCCCTTCAGACTGCTCTTCCTAACTTTGTATACAGTGGTTTCAAGAAATACAAAACAACCAAGCAGATGTGGGATGCATTGAAACTGATGTATGAGGGTTCCTCTGAAGCAAAGGAGAACAAGAAGGATCTCATAAAACAACAGTTTGAAAACTTCACCTTCAAAGCAGGTGAAACCATGACTCAGCAATACTTCAGGTATGTTGAGATTGTGGATACCCTAGTGGATGGAGGAGATGCTCTTGAGAATAGAGACATTGTAAGGAAGTTCATGTCCTCACTTCCTAGGCAATGGACACACTACTG
>BJCM01085121.1:0-10603 GCA_018326385.1 Flaveria bidentis
TAGGTTGGACTCACCTTAGATTAGAATGTTTACTTTTGCTTGTAATAGGTCTTTTGTTAGTTTCCTTTTCTATGTAATTAGATTTATGTAGTTTTGCAGTCCAGCGAAACTATGAGCAGTCAGCTAATTAGTTCGCTCGGCAAAACTACTGTTTTGGCCGGACAAAACTATAGTTTCGGCTGAGCGAAACTATCAGCGAAACTAAGAATGCTATATATAATTTTTTATCTTTATCATTGTAGGTAAGCTTGCAAAACCCTAATCGTTGATCCTTGTTACAAGTTACTTTTTCTAAGTAGTAAATTCACATAAATATCATTGTGCTTTGATGTTATTGAATGTTATGATCTTCATTGTCTTATATTGAATGAGTTGTTATTGTTTTCAATCATCATTGTTCATCTTGTTTAGTTTGTGTGTTTGATATTGAACAATTCTTCAATTCATTTGCACTGTAACACGATCAAATGGACCAACTATATGGTATCAGAGCCTTAGTGCTCATGAGTTGTTGAGTTTTTGGTTGTTTTAGTTTAATATCAAGTTTCCATCAATTTTTAGTTCAAACTAGTATGTATTTGACATGGAAATTGATTTAGTTTTGCTGGTTATTGGTTGGGGAAGCTCTGTTTATCATCAGATCTCAAGTTCATTGAGTTTTTGATGATTTCAGATTGATTTCGTGTTAAAAAAGGGTTCAAAGTTCGTCCAGCGAAATTAGTGTTCTTTCAGCGAAACTGCTAAGTTCTTTCTGCGAAACTGCTAGTGTTATCTCTACTAAAATTGTTTCTTGTAGCTCTACGAAACTATTCTCTTTGAATGAAAGTTCATCGGTGCTTGTGAGGGCTTAACAAGTGAAATTGTTACCGAAAATAATTTTGAACGAAAGTTCAATCTTGTTTTGTGCGAACTTATCAGCGAAACTAAGCTATTTGTGACATTTGGCTAGCAAAACTGCTGTCGAATTTGTTAGCAAAATTAGCTTTCTCAGCGAAACTGTCTGCAAAGTTACCTTTCTTCAGCAAAACTACTTCATTTTTAGTGAAATTGCTTCTTCTCTTGCTGAAATTACATCAATCCCAGTGAAACTACCACGTCAAAGTTAACCTCACTCAGTCTTGCCAATCTTGAAACTATTGCACCCAATTGGCCACCGAGACTTATTAACGGGGATAATTTCGAGGCTTGGAAGAGATTTCTCAAAGCCTTCTTTTACACTGACCACAACCAATAGGATTCAATTATTTCTGGTCCTCACATACCAACTGTCACTATTGGTGATTTTGTCTCTCAAAATATGGACCCGTCTACTTTTACTGAAAAGGATCTGAAGCTGATCGATCATGACCAGAAAGCTTTTGGCGCATTAACTCTATGTCTGGTACCAGACATCTACAATTGATTTGCGGAGCATAACAATGCTAAGTCCCCTTATGATGCCCTTTGTGTGTTCTATGAGGGTAACGATGAACTGGTAAAGGATAAGAGCATTCAAGTAGAGAAGGAATTCAATTCCTTTGTTGGATACAAGAATGAGAGTCTAACAAATCTCACAAATCACTTCTTGACAGTTTGAAGCACCTTAAAGAAATACGATGTAAAACTTTCCAACAGTGAACAAGTTAACAGGCTACTAGACTCTCTCCTACCTCAGTGGAGCCTTGAGGTGAGAATTCTAAAGCAAGAAAGAGGTTTCACAGATTACAAGCTAATGGATATTATCAATAAGCTTAAATCTTTTGAGTTGGACTTGAAGAGACGGGAATTTAACCAGACCATGATGCCTACATCTGGTTTCACTCAAAATGTTGCTTTACTATCATCCATTGCAAGCTCTCAAATACAAACTTCAACTCAACAAGGAGTTAATACAAGTAATTTCTCAGGAGGAAACATTAGTGTCCGAAGATATCAGACTAATTCTAAGGTAAATGTTGAACCTTCAGTTCCATTAGAAACAATGGCTATTTTTGGACTGTTTGTTCAAAGCTATGAAGCACTTGTAGCTGGAGAGTTGAAAAGGAAAGGAATGACAATGGAGGATATGTATCAGGTGAATCCTGATGATCTAGAAGAAACTGACATTCAGTGACAAATGCCAAAGTTGACTCTTAGAGCTCGGAGATTTATGGAGCGCACCGGATGAAAGAACTTCGAAGGCCAAACTTCTAATTCAAAACTGGGATTTGACAAGTCTAAACTGAGATTCTTCAATTGTAAAAAATTGGGACAATTTCAACGTGAATATCCGTCACCAATTGTCACCGATTCCAAAAATTCAGGAGTTCCATGATTAACCATTGAGAGGGAAAAGGAAGATATGAATCACAAAAAAGGAGACTGCCTTGATTTTTAAATTTGATTGGAGTGCAGAGGTTGAAGAGGCAAGGACTGAGATTAATCATACATTGGTGGCTGGGTTTGTTATAGGGAAGGGGAAGGCAGACAATAAAGATGAATTTGACCCTTTCAAGGAATTCAAAGAGGAGGTGGAGTTGTTTGTGAAAGAGAAAGTAAAGAAGGATGAGAGAATGAGAGAAGGTAAATCTCAAGGACTAAAGTAGGAAGGAAGTTTATCCACTGAGCAAGGAAAAAAATATGATGATGCTACTATCACTATTGAGGAAAGCAAGTCAAGTACTCCGGTGTGCCAATATGAAAAGGCCTTAGCAGCAGAAAAGGTGGTGATAGGACTTCCATATGAGGTAATTCAGGATATGTGTTCATCTGCTTGCAAGATAAGATTGTTTGGGATTTATAAAGCTAATCGGTTATTAATTGATAATGAAAAAGATTTAAAAAGAATTAATGAGTAACTTAAAATCAATGAATCAAAATATTTTGTTAAATTAAATGAGGCATTGAAAGAAAATGATCACTTAAAACGAATTGTTTTGGAAAGAAATATCGAGATCAATACTTTGACAGAAAGAGTTGCTCTTGTTGAATTTGAAACAAGCGAACTTCAATCAAAGTTAGAAATATAGACCATATCAGGAATGAATAATGACGATTTATGTAAATCTCAACGGGGAGCTAGGATTAAAACCGGATTGGGATATGAAAATGTAAAAGTTTATCCACCGCCTAGTACATACTGTTATTTTCCTATGCCTGTTCCTCATCCTTCTAATGATTTAATCAAAACAGATACTAACAGTATATCAGCAGGATTAAAGGGTGTTAATCCTAAGCACGTTGGTGAGGACTACGACTATGGACCAACTAGTGGGCTTGGATGCACTAGTATTAGTACACCTGATTTTTAGCAGTCTGTTTTAGGTCATAAGTCTAGTTTAAATTCTCTCTTTGTTTCTAGTACACCTGTAACAGACACTGTCACATCATGTTCTCATGATGTTTCTATTTCATCTTTAAATTCTGTAAACTGTGGTGATGCTTATTGTTATGATTATGATAACGGTGCAACTAATCTCACTACAAAGACTAACGAGAGACGTAAAACTAATTGTTTTGATCAATTCTTTTCTCATCCTATTCCATCTTTTACTCCAATTAATATTTCTTTATCAAATGAAAGAACTGTAATTTCATCTGAAGCTAGCACAAGTGGTACTAGTTCGACTTGTACTTCAGATGATCATTCATCTACTTTTGTAAATAATAATTCTTGTTCACATAAACTCTGACCTCGTGGCATGTATGATACATATAGTGACATTGATTCTAGTGTGTCTGAATATGATGAGGAAATTCACATTGATCATACTCCTATCTCATCACATCACAAATCTAAACACAAATCATATTGTTTCAGGTGTGGTCAAGAGAATCATCTTGTCAAGGATTGTCCTACACTACTTCATGGTCATGTAAATAGGAACTTTTTTTGGAAATAAATTAACAAAATTAGTTAATAATTTCTTTTGTGAGAAATCTGCTTCTTCTAAAGCTAAAATTGTTCAAACTCGGTTCCTATTTCACCTGGTTAATCTGTTTTTTATTTGATTACAAGAGTCATCCACTAAGATTGTAAACAGCGTATGGCATGTAGATAGTGGATGCTCCGAACATATGACTGGGTTGAAAGATTTGCTAACCAATTATTAGATTATAAAAGGAGGATATGTTGCTTTTGCTGGTGACAAAAAGGGTGGAAAGATGATTGGTCAAGGAGAAGTTTCCAATGGTTCTTTAACTTTGGAGAAAGTCAATTATGTCCCTAAGCTTGAGTTTAATCTCTTGAGTGTCTCTCAAATCTGCGATAAAGACATTCCAGTCTTGTTTAAATCTGATGAATGTCTATTTTTAAAATCAGAGATTGATATTCCAGAAGATTTGGTTCTTATGCGTGCTCCGAGAAAGCATGATACATATCTTCTTGATATGATCTCAAGGGAGTCAAAGTCTACTGGAACCTGTCTTCTTTCAAAAGCTTCAACCTTTGAGTCTTTATTATGGCATCGCCAATTGAGCCACGTTAATTTTAAAATAATAAACAAATTAGTCAAAAACAATCTTGTTAGAGGACTTCCTTTAAAAGATTTCTCTATGAACGAAAAATGTATGGCTTGTGCCAAGGGCAAACAACATAAGAAACCACATAAGTCCAAACTTGAAAATAGCATAACTTGTCCTCTGGAGTTGTTACATACTGGTTTGTTTGGCCCAATTAGCGTTAAATCAATTGCTAAAAAATCCTTCTGTCTTGTTGTTACAGATGATTACTCAAGATATTCATGGGTGAGATTTCTTGCTCACAAGGGAGAGGTTGCTAATGAATTGCAGAGATTAATACTTTCAATCGAGATGATAAGCAAGAAAACGATTCTCGCCATGAGAAGTAACAACGGTACTGAATTCAAAAAACAGATTCTTGATTCGTTCTGTGCTCAAAAGGGAATTGTGAGACAATTTAGTGCTACAAGGACGCCTCAACAAAATGGTGTAGTTGAATGAAAGAATCACACTCTTATTGAAGCTGCGCGTACAATGTTGATAGAATCACCGTTACCCATTATCTTTTGGGCTGAAACGGTAAATTGTGCTTCATACGTTCTAAACCGGCTTATGATAGTTAAGGACAAAATGAAGACTCCTTATGAACTTTTTCATAAACGGAAACCTTTAATTGACTTCTTTCAACCATTTGGTTGTTCATGCACTCTTCTGAATACTCAATCCCAAAAGACAAAGTTTAGTGCCGTGTCTAATGAGTGTTGCTTTATCGGTTATTCTTCTTCTCAAAAGGCTTATCGGGTATATAACAAGAGAACACGTATCGTTCAAGAGTCGTTCTATGTTGATTGGCAGGAGTCTAACTCTTCTGATGTTCGATCTGAACCAACATGGTTCTTTCACTCCGATACTGTGTTTAATTCTTTTAATCTTCCAGTTTTCGATAATGATGCGTCCATGTGAAATGTTCAAACAAATATTATTTCCTCAACCCCATATCCTGTCCATTCCACCTTTTCAGCAAATGATGCCACGCCAGTTGATGTTGGATCACCTTCTCCATCATTTGATGTTTCACCGACACCTGTTTCTACATCTCTTCCTTCATCACCAAATCTATCCCACCACAGCCTATTTTATCTCTCTCACCCTCTTCTACTCTTTCACAATCTGTTAGCGAAACAAATTCAAACATCTTGCATTTATCCATAGATTTCAAAACTTTGAAAGATCATCCTCATGATAACATTATTGGATCTATCACTAATGGTGTATGGACGCGGAGTCAATCTGGTTTGATTAATATTTGTATCTTCTCTTGCTTTATCTCTCAAACTACCCAAAAAAGTGCATGCCGCTCTCCAGGATCCTTGTTGGGTGGAATCAATGCAATTGGAGCTTTAACAATTCAAAAAACTCAAAGTATGGACTTTGGTTGACTTGCCTCCAAACAAATGCCCAATTGGTATGAAATGGGTTTTTAAGAACAAACCAAATGATCATGGTGTTGTGGTGCGTAACAAATCAATATTGGTTATGCTAGGATTTGCACAAGAAAAAGGGATTGATTATACTGAAGTTTTTGCTCTCGTTGCTCGTCTTGAAGCAATAAGGATTTTTCTCGCTCATGCTGCTCATAAACAGTTCAAGGTCTATTAGATGGATGTCAAGTGTGCTTTCCTTTACGGACACATTGATGAGGAGATATATGTGTGTCAACTACTAGGTTTTGAGGATCCCGATTTTCCCACTAAAGTTTTTACGCTTGACAAGTCTCTTTATGGTCTTTATCAGGCACCTAGGATCTGGTATGAGACCCTAACATAGTACCTCTTAAGCAATGGTTTCTCTTGTGGCACCATCGATATGACTGTATTTAAGAGAGAAGTGAATGGTGAAATGTTTATTGTCCAAGTTTATATCGCCGATATTATTTTTGGCTCCACCAATTCACAATTATTTCGGAAGTTCGAAGAGGTGATGCGTAATCGGTTTGAAATGAGTATGATGGGAGAAATGTGCTTTTTTCTTGGATACAAGTTGAATAAAAGCCAGAAGGCATTCTCATTCATTAGAAGAAGTATGTTAAAGAAATCTTGAAGAAATTCAAGATGGATGACGTGTCTCCTAAAATGAATCCCTTTACTGCTCAAACATGCCTCACTCCTGATGAGAACAGAAAACCTGTTGATCCTCATATTTACAGATCTACGATCTGTTCCCTTATGTATCTTACAGAAAGTCATCATCACATCACTTTTGTTGTAGGATATTGTGCTCGTTACTAGTCGGCTCCAAAAGAGTCTCATGAAAAAACCGCCAAGAGAATTTTTCGTTATCTCAAAGGCTCCTCTCATTTAGGTCTTTGGTATCCCTATGGTGGGAATTTTGATTTACATGCTTATTCTAACAGTTATTCTAATGGTTGTAGGTTAAACAAAAAATCAGTGACCGAAGGTTGTCAATACCTGGGCAATTGTCTAGTTTCATGGCAAAGCAAGAAACAGACCATTGTTTCCCTCTTTACAGGGGAAGCAGAATACATTACTGCCTCTAGTTGTTGTTCACAAGTTCTTTGGATACAACACCAGATGATTGACTATGGAATCAATTTTCTCCACACACCGTTGTTTTGTGACAACGAAGCCGCCATTGGGATCACTAAAAATCCTATTCATCATTCTCGAACCAAGCACATTGAAATACGGATTCATGCAATTCGTGATCCACAGAAAAAGGGTTTTATCGATATTATTCCCATTGATACTAAAAATCAAAAGGCAGATCTTTTCACACAAACATTTGATAAACCTCGCTTTTATGAATTGATCTCTATGCTAGGGCTAATATATTTTTAAACCTCTTTTCTTTTTTCTTATCTTTATAAAAATAAAGGGTTATTCTAAAAATAAAATTCTGGGGGAGTGTAAATAAGTTCTACGTATAAAACAAAAAAAACTGGGAAGTTGATTTGAGATGACGAGAAATGATTGTATATCTTCTGGATATGCTCGTTTATGCATGACTGACATTTAAAATGAGAAATAATAGTAACTGATGCTGCTCTTTGATTTACATCTTATTTTTAAATTGCAAATAAAAAATTAAAATGATTCTTTAAACAGCGGTATGATGATTTAAATCAAAATATATGCTTAAGGATGATGATTTAAATCAAAATTGGATTGAGAATTGATCTTTCACCTACCATGATACAAATCTTATAAGCCTTATCTTTGAATCATTTTTGGTGTATCTATGTGTCTTGTACTTGTGCTTATCTCCTCTGTTGTACGGTAGTACTGACCTGGAGTGATGATCTCCTCTACTGTACGGTAGTACTGACCTGGAGCTCTTATCGGCACATGATTAAATGGTAATCTCCTTTGTTACACGTGAGTATAGACCTAGAGCTCTCACCATCTTGATCTAAGTTGTGTCAAATCATCTAAATGATGAATTTATCAGAGAATGCAATATTCTGTTGATAATCACTTACACACTAATGCAAAAGCCTTGTTCTATAATGATCGTAACAAAATTCATGAAATCCTAAGGTTGGGTGAGGGTTTTTGCCAAATGATTATGGGGTTCTAACATTCTAAAGCATCTAATCAAACCTTAACGAATCATATGTTGTTTGTTGAAAAAGATAGGGCATGGGTTTAAGTGGACAAACATATCAGCAATCGTTATTGATCTGTTTTAGTATTTCAAAATCATTCAAAGGATGTGATCAGATTTAGTTATCGGTATGATCTCATTGCTTGTCGATGATTAAAGTCATCTTTGTGCTAATATATATCTTGAGGATGTGATCTCTGATCGATTTAGATCTCTGTTAAAAATAAAAAAATAAAAAAATAAAATTTACGAAACTATATTTTCGCTATTTGTTTCACTAGACGAAATTGCAAATTCTCTCGGCATTCTAATCCTTTACGATGTCATTTTCAATCTGAGTTTTGCTTGGTGAAATTGTAGCTTCGCTTGGCGAAACTATAGATTCATCTGGCAAAACTATAGTTTTGCTAACTGCGAAACTATATGCTATTTAAGTCATTTTGAGAAATTAACTTCTCACTTTCGCACCATCGAACTATTAGGCTCCTTAGGGTTGCTCAGTGACCTAGTCATGCGTTTCTCTGATTTTGTGTTTTTTATTTCGATTGTTTGTTGATTCTTACTCGCAAGTGAGTTTCGAACTTAAGACTGTCATTTAATCTTGTTAATAATATCACATTATGAGTTTATTTGATCGAGACTCTTCGGTATCTTCGTTGTTCTTCCAGCGAATTAACGATAGTCCAGCGAAACTGAAAGAAAGTTCATGAATCCACATCGTAATTGTATGGTTATGCTGTCCAGGCGAACTTAACAGTTTCGCTGACTATTTTTCAGTTTCTCTATGTTGAAACTATTGTTTCGGCTTGTCGAATCTACCTCACTATTTGGGCGAAACTGTTGTGATCTTGCTGGCGAAACTATACTTTCGTCTGCCGAAATTAAATCTCATCTTGCGAAACTATAGTTTCGGCCAGCGAATTTAATTTAATTTTTTATTTTTCTTTATTCTTTTCTTATTTTTTATTATTATTTTATTACTTAAAATTTTTTTATTGTATTTCAGGTTTAAATGGCTAGTCTAAAGCTCGATGAGAGAAACAACATCACCGCCATTCTGGATGATACACATCCTAAGGCAGTATGGTTTAGAGACTATGTTCGGTGGTTGCAAAGATCCCCTATTTCTTGTCACACCCCCGCTAAGAGCGGAAACACAGGGATGTAACGAGACGGGATCGTCATAACATATGGTAAGCGTTAGAGATGCAATATAATAAGTGATGACAAGCGTGTCATGACGACACCCGACAACAAGGGGACTTGTGTCGTGTTTAGTCAATGTACACGACAACATAGCCATAAGCATAAACAAGTTCACTGATTTGCATAAACATAGATAATAGCATTGTAATGTATTTCCCACAACTCGGGAACAAGTATCAAACGAATAATGTTGATTCAAAAGAGACTACAACAAATGTTTTCAAAATGTATGATTAGTCAAAACATGCATCCTAGGGTCTCCACTAAGGCAGCACACCTAGATCTTCAATTAGCATTGTCACCTGAAAAGATATGCTCAAAATGGTCAACAAAATTGTAGGTGAGCTCGCAGGTTTAAATTGTAAATAAGTAATTGATGTTGTATAATGTTTGTTGCGGAATACCATGAATAAAGTTATAAGTAAGAAAAATCACATGACATGAGCTTTACAACAAACCTAACGACGTACACAAAGAATCTAGTCAGAATATATTCACCCAAGGTCTGTTCCTGGCGACTGTTGGTACTAACTAGTATACCAACAAATGAGGGTGGGGTTGTCAACCCAGTAGTACTACCAATACCTATCCTCTGGTTCCACACTGGAATTAAATGGTTGTAAGAAAGAACCACACAGCAGACTCAAGCATGTTTTAGATAAGTACTCATAAAACAGTAACACGTTGATTCCAAGATTGTAAATTGTATGTATGTTGTACAACATGAAAAGTGGGTGAGCATACATTTCCCTCATGTTTGTAAATGATTGAAGAGTTGTATAAGCATAAAAAGGGGCCACGAAACTCACTTGTTAAGTGGTAAGCATGGATGATCAAAGTTCCCAACAGTTGTATGTAATGAATAGTCAAACACCTATTGACAGTTATTGTTAAGCATTAATGATAAGTATAAAGCATATAGTAACGTTTGGTCGGTTCGGGTTGCATCGGGTCGGTCGTGGGTAACACGCACAAGCAGACACACGTATCAGATCTTATTTAGATCCAAGTACTAGAAGTAGTCGTCATTGCCGATGATATTTGTGTAAAGATTCCATTGTCATAAGAGAAAGTACTTATTAGATATCTATAGTCCCAAACGGGTTGTTGATAATTGTAAAATGTTAGGTTGATTTAAATTAGAATAGTATCTGCCTGTTGATAGCGTTGACTTTAATCTTTGTGGTCAAGCAATGACAACTGTGTTAATGTTACCTCAACATCACACGTCAATCAGAAGGGATTCACACACACAACAACTTCAGTCGCATAACAGACCAGACGCACAACTCAACACTCCATTCGCACGAATCAACCTTCATTCGTACGAATCAGCTTCATTCGTATGATTGAA
>BJCM01085122.1:0-13725 GCA_018326385.1 Flaveria bidentis
TTATCCTTTTTATAATATATTAGGATGTGAGCTATGGCATGTCATAGTCACAAGTCAAAAGGCAATCTGCCTTTTGACTCTACAATTGATTTTGTTGTGTGTCTAGTCAATTGTATCCAGCCTGGCTTTCATAGTATGGCCGGGTTGTAGGATGTAGTATAAGTATTCTCTTGTTCTTGTAACTTAAGACATGCTTTGTAACACTTGTAATAGAACCTGAGAAAGCAATATACTGCAATCTTGAAAACCTATTTCCTTGTATTGTGTTCTTTGGTTCTGTCTCATATAATTACTTGTGTTCTTAGTATCATCTCTTGTGGTTAAGCCAGTTCACTGTTTGATTAAGTTTGAGTTGCTCTCCTCTTTGTGTTGTTGTGTTGTAAATTGCAAAGCCTTCAACGGTCCAGCAAAGGATATGTTCACAAATCTAAGGAATAGCTTCAAAAAGAATATTGTTCTTCCAAAGTAAACAAGGGTTTATGTAAGTGATAGAATAGACAACTTAGGACACACATATGTTTTAGAAATAATATGATTAAGTTTTAAGAAAATCTACTCAAAGTTAATCTTCCCAATAGCTGAAACAAGATACTTAAATATCTACACATCAAAAGCCTTTGTGAACAGATCAGCATACTTAAACAATATATTTAAATATCTACTTAAAGTTAATCATCCCATAAAGAGCTTTATCAAGCCTACAAACATAATCAGGATGATCAGGATCTACAAACCCAGGTGGTTGTTTGACATACACCTATTCATCAATCACCCTATAAACAAAAGCACACTTGACATCATGTTGGTAGACCTTGAAGTTATTGGATACATCAAAAGCTACAAATATCCTAACAGCTTCCAGTCTTGCAACAAGAGAAAAGACAACTATGTAGTCAATTCCTTCTTCTTGTGTGTACCCTTGAACAACCAGTCTTGCCCTGTTTTTGAAAAATAGTCCTTTATCATCCTTTGTATTGTTAAAAACCCATTTGATTCCTATAGTAGTCTTCCTATGAGGATGTGGACATAGGTTCCAAACCTTTTGACTTTTAAATTGAAGCAGCTCTTCCTGCATAGCTTTGACCCAACTTCCACCCTTCACAGCCTCATTAATCTTCTTAGGCTCTATTTGAGATTAAAAAACAAGAATGAACACCAACATTTGCATCATAGGTTTGTCCTCTTGTTTTCACCCCTAAATCAACATCTCCAATGATGTTTGAGGTGGTATGAGACTTGTGGATCCTTAGTTGAGGGATCATAGCAAGTTGCCGAGATAGATCTAAATTAGAAAATTTTAGATCTGGCATTGAGGTTTCTCCCACCATATCAGCACACTTATCAAGTGAGACTTGATCCAATAAGTGTGTGACATCAATGATGTTGTCTTTAATGGGATGGTTATCAACATCTAGAAATTCTTGATCACTGTCACCATCACTATTCTCTGCTACATTTAAAGCTCCTACATTTGAATTTTGTGCCTCTAAGCTGGAATTTGAAGGCATTTTAGATGTATCAGTTGAGTTTGTCATTGTTGTGCTGATAGGTTCTCCATTTGCAGAGTTAGTAAAACTAGAGCTAAACTAGTGTTGCTTGAAGGTCTTCTCAACTCCAATCTTGGATTAGGATCACCTATGGGTGGTATATCTATGGACCCTGAAACATTCCCATAAGATTTTTAAAACAATTATTAACTAAATCAAGAACAAATAGCCAATTAGGACCAGAACCATTTACACTAGGTGTGTGTTCATTGAAAGTCACATTGGCTGACTCCTTAACTACTCTGGTTTTTAGATTGTACACTCTATAATCCTTGGCTTGAGAAGAGTATCCAATGAAGTGTCCATCATTTGATTTCTCAACAAACTTGGCAATTTGATATTTGGTATTCAAGATGGCGTAAGGACATCCAAATGACCATAGAAAATCAATGAACGGCTTCCAATTTTGCCAAAGTTCAAAACAAAATGATTCTTACCATATGTCTTAACTACTAAAACTCTATTTTGCACATAGTAGGCAGTGTTGACTACCTCTGCCCAGAAGATGGTAGGTAGCTTAAATTCAGATAACATAGTTCTTGCAGCTTCAATCAGTGTCCTGTTTCTCCTCTCAGCAACACCATTTTGCTTAGGAGTCCTCAGAGCACTATATTGTCTTCTAATACCCTTTTCATCACAAAATGTATCAAGGATTTGGTTCTTGAATTCAGTTCCTTGATCACATCTTATGGTCTTGACTTGTGATCAAATTGATTCTCAATCATTAAGATGAAATTCTTGAGAATCTTAGGGGTCTTATCCTTAGTTCTAAGAAAGAAGACCTAAGTGAATCTTGTAAAGTCATCTGTGATCACCAAATAGTAAGAGGTCCTTCCTTGACTCATTACATTGGTGGGGCCAAATAACAAGTGTAAGGGAGTACTAATGAAGTTTCTTTCCTTTGGCTTGTAAGATACCTTGTGTTGCTTCCCTGTTAAGCATGCAACATAGTGGTCACCACTTGTAAACTCTTTCTTTGGCATTCCAGTTACGAAATCATTCTTAATCAGTTTATTCATGTTCTTAAAGTTTACATGGCACTTTCTTTTATGCCAAAGGAATGACTCATCACCATTTGATTTAGATAGAAAGAATGAAACTTCTCTTGTGTAATGCCCGGAATAAAGTCAAAATGAGCCAAGTAATAATAATGGGCTTAGCCGGGATTATTTAAAGAAAATCAACGGAAAATTGAGTATGGACTGAGTAAATCTCGTGGGTTATGAGTTCGACGAGTTTAAGGTACCGGGGACGCCCAGTATATATAAATGGATCAGCTTGAGCCACTCTCATTTACAACTCAACACCAACTGCTAAATCAATATTTCAGATTCATTGAGCTTGGATCTTAGGATTCATCTCGTTTAGATCTAGAATTCAAAATTAAGATGGGTGGACGTGTGTGAATCAAAGAACAATGAGATGGATAATAATAATGTTATGATTTCATTGATGTTGATAAACAAGTTACAATGAGAGTCATAAATGGCTAATGAAATCAAACCCACCCAAAGGAGAGGATTTCTCCATGGGTAGTGATTCACACTATGAGAAACACACACAAAAGCCACACTTACAAAAATGCACTAGTGGGTCTATTTATATTATTATTACAACATTACCTAAGTTTAACTTTCTAATCGTCTTGATGTTGACTTTGTCATATTGAATTGTCCTGAATTGTTGTTTTTTTTGTAATCAATGTGGTCTCTGAACTTGTACAATGAGATATTCAGTTGGTTGTAATTATAATTTGGTAAGCTTTAGTTTATTCCATTGTTATACCCCAACACCAACTTCTAGAGAGAGAATGTAGAGAGAGAAAGTGGAGAGAAAGTGGTGATTCAAGGCTCGGTAGATCAAGAGATTAAAGATCAGTGTTTGTGGGCATCCAAACAACAATAAAAGACCAAGAATCCAGGAAAGAAACATCGTTTAATCAGTTCTGTAAGGGTAAACCTGGATTCTAGGGCTTGGGGTTTTTGAAAGTGGCAAAGAATCGCCTAAAAACTCACGTTTTTGTGTACGAAAACATGTAAGAAGCTTAGATATAGTTTCTTGGGTGATAAACCAAGGTTTTGGGTGTAAAAGTTTGAAGTTTTGAGTCAAAAATGGGTTGGTTCGTAATTTCCGCCTGTTCTGCGAAACTGGGTGTTCATTCACGAAGTTATATAGTCATCCAACGAAACTATGAAGACTTTCTGTGAACCTGTAGTTTCGCATACATGGTTTCCAATGAAAGTTGGGCGAAATTGGCAGCGAAACTGCCACCGAAACTGCCAGCGAAACTGTCAACGAAATAACCAGCGAAACTGCTGATCATGTAGCGAAATTAGCAAGGAAATTAGGCAGAAATTAACTCCTCTGAGTGTTAACTTATCTGCACGCTGCGTAGTGTGACCCTTGCTTAGAAAGCTGCTCATCGAGTCCAAGTGAGTTTTAGATCCCCTATTTAAAGCTTTTAAATTTGTTTGATGTTGGAAATGCATACTAAATATACGATTTAGATGACCAAGATTTTAAAAGGTATTAACTGGAAGATCGATTCTATAACAAAATGTGTTATATAGATGCTTAGAAAGGGCGATCCCAACCAGGGGTATTGCCCCTTGGACCCCACTAGGGGCTATTGCACCTAGGACCCCGCTATCAAGGGCTACGCCCCTGAACCCTCGCTGTCTCGCGGAGGGTTGGTTATGTTCTATAATGACTTGTACATGTTGAGTATATGAATGGGTGATGCATGATGTTTATGATTATGTGTGATGGGGTATGAGATGTTTATGTGATGCTATGTATGTTCATGTTGTGTTTCCTTACGTTCCTATTATGTATTATTCCGTGACTTACATGTTATGATTATGAAATGAACGAAAGGTATTATGTAATGTAAAGCACAAGTTAATGATAATGATAAGATGAATGTAACGAAAGAAAAATGCATGCATTAATGGAAGAACGAATGTAAGTCTTGCAAGCACTGTAAGGAGGTTCACACCCAATGAAGGGTGTTAGCTCAACGGTGTGCGGGTTCGCTACCCGAGAAGGATGCACACTAGGGTCTAATATTTGTGATTGACCATATGTATGGGATCCTTGTCACTAGCTCTAGGTACTGAAGTCAGCTTTGTGCACAATATTCAGGGTCTATTGATAGACCTCAGGCATAGTAACCAGCTTCGTGCATAATGTTTGGGGTATAGCACATGGCATTGGTCCGGAATGTAAGTAAGAAAGATGACGAATGTATGAAAAATAAATAAGGAAGACTATGAATGAAAGCAAATGATAATGATGATGTACATTGAATGAAAGATAACACATAATGATGGAAGATGATAATAAATTATCTATTTGTACGCATGATGTATGATGGCATATGAGAGCAAAAGACGATTTTAAATGGAAGTAAAAGAATTTTATTTTATAAAAGTAGAACTCACTTAGCAACACTGAATTTTATGTATTTTACAGTTGGCAAGTGATTGTTGCTGAGGATGGCACGAGGCAGTTACTTGGAATTTTTAGGATGGCATCCATTTTTATAACTATGACGTTTTTGTGATGTAATACAAATGATTGTATTTTGTAACTGTTAACAATGATGTATTATTTTGAAAAAGCAGTCATTAATATATGAAATGGTTTTAAGTAATTCTATTGTGATGTTTTTCATAGATGTAAATGTATATTTTATGTTTTATGTGCGATGATTGTCCATCTGTGAGTGTCCCAGGATCAGGGCCTTACATCTTGAGGAAGATGTTTCTTGCATATCCATCTCTATACGTGTTCCCTTTCCTGTAGGCTCTGAGCAGGATATGCTCATGAGGAATGACTATCTCAGGCTTGAGAACAATGCACTCATGCTTAGTAAAGAGCATGTTATGACTCTGATCACGAAATTGAGTTACACTCAAAAGATTGTATCCGAGCTCCTTGACAAAGTTTATCTTCTTAATGTTAAGCTTACCATTTGTGACCTTACCCCTTCTAGTAATGTAACCACTAGCATTCCCTCCAAAAGCAACTGGTCCTCCATCAACCTTTTCAAAATTTTGGAGTAGTGACCTATTGCCTGTCATGTGCCTGGAACAACCACTATCAATGATCCATACGTTTATGTTTGTCTTTAGTTGTTCCTGCATAAAAGAGATGGTTTGTTACCTATGGAAACCCAAGCCTTATTGATCTTAGGCTCATCAAAAGAAGATGAAAGTAATACAACATTAACAGATCCTATGGTTGTGTTTTGAGGATCTTTTGCTGATGTTGATGGAGATCTTCCAGTCACTTGGTCTTTCTTTATCTTCCACACCACCTTTGTAAGCTTAGACTTGACCTTCAATAATTCGGAAGTTTTGTTGACTTCAGAAGTTTTGATGACTGGACCTTCAGAAGATCTTGCTAGCACTGTAGTAGGCTTCAGCGCTTCCAAAGTATTCCCTTCTTTCGAGACCAAGTTATCTTTCGAAGGCAATTTTCCACTTGCCTTAATCTTGATTTTGGAGCTTCCAAAGGAAAAAGATTTTCCTTCCGAAGCTTGCTTCTTCTCAAACTCTTAGAAGTATTTTTATTGGTCATGTGGACAATGCCTTTTGGATTGTAAGGACAATCCTAAGCAAGATGAGAGACACTCCCACACATGACACAGTCCATTTTCTTCTTCCTAAGAGCCTTCTTTTATGAACAAGGCAGAACTTGATCATTTTCCTTCTTCACCTTCATCTTTGCAGATGCACTGGAAGTTCCTTTAGGTTGAGAACTTCCTTTGGAGCTAGATGGTTTAGGTTGTATAGCAGTGGTAAACAACTGATCAGCCTTCTTCTTGCTATTGGGATGAGTTGAGACTAAACTAGAACTCCTGGTACTTGAGTTCAAGGATGAGGATATAATTTTCTCGAAGGTCACTTCTTTAAGAACATATTTTTCTGCCCTGGTATTGCTGATCATAAGCTCAGCCTGACATTCAGTCAACTAAGATATGAAATCTTTGATTTGAGTCCTGTAATTTGTGCGCTCATGTTTAAGAGTTTAAATGGCTTTCTCAAAGACCTTTATCTTTAACTTATAATCATTTTTAGCTCTTTGAAATTAGATTTTAATATATTCAAGGACTCAAGATCAGATCTCATCTCTAAGTTGTAGGACCTATATCTCTTAACATTAGCAACATATTCAAGTGTATAGAGATTTTCCAAAACCTTTGTTTCATGATGGTCAGCCATCAATGATTGGTTTGGAGATACATCTTCTACCTGAAAGCTCCGGTCAAATCCTCCTTATTCAACAGCAACTGCAGCTTGCTTCTTTTGCTTCTCATTCTAGGTGGCTTTCTCAATGTAGTTTGGTCTGGTTTGTGCTTGGCCACCATTTGTCCTTGGTGCCTTGCAGTCTCTTGCAAAGTGTCCTATTTGGTTACAGTTGTAACACTTCACTTTGCTCTAATCCAGCCTAAACTTTCCACTAGCTGCATTGCTTGGAAACTTCCTTCATGTCCTCTTGTAGAACTTCTTGGTTCTGTGCGTGAGAAGAGCTATTTGCTGGACTATTTGCATGTACTCCAGATCATCTGGATGGATACAGTCCAGGTCTTCAAGGGTGAATAGAAAGTTTCATGTGCATTCATCAGAAGACACAAGGGCATGTGAAGAGCTTGTCTCTTGGAATGGGCTTCCTTGAGTGTAGCTTTCTCTTGGTGTCTCCGGGAAGGTGATGAAAGGACCCTTCTGTGAGTTTTCAAGGTAGCATATAAGTGATGTTAAGGTTCTATGCTATCCTTTTCAATCACATGTAGGGCTGAACTCATTTGATTACTAGAGTTACTAGATGAACCTTGCATGTTCATCTTTATATGTTATCCACTACAAATACCATACAACTCTGTCATGATGAGAGTCTTAAGGTTCTCAATCCTCTTGATACCACACATTAATGTGACCATTGCCTAGGAAGAGAGGACATAAACTTCCTTACAATGTCCATGTTCTCAAGAGTCACTCTAACATCCACTAGAGTGTCCACAATCTCAACATACCTGAAGTATTGTTGAGTCATGGTTTCACCTGTTTTAAAGGCAAATTTCTCAAACTGTTGCTTCATGAGATCCTTCTTGTTCGCTTCATTTGACCCCTCATACATCAGCTTCAGTACATCCCACAACTGCTTGGTTGTTTTGCACTTCTTAAAGCCTCTGTATATAGAGTTTGGAAGAGCAGACTAAAGGACTGGCATGGCCTTCTGATCAATCTTTACTTTCTTTTTGTCTTTAACAGAATAATCAGCTACAGCCTTCGGAATCATACCACCTCCAGAAGCAGCTAAAGAGGTGCTTGGTATGTAAGGTCCTAAGACAACAGATTCCCACATCCTGGAGTCTTGTGACTTGATGAAACCTTCCATTCTTTGGCACCAAGTGTTAAAGTCTTCAGGGGTGATCAGTGGGGACTTTGTCATGGTTCCAGTTTTTGTATCGGCTTCAGTGATAGCTGCCATTTGATATGTTAAGTGTTTTGTGTGTGTAAGGGATTTTAAGATGGTGAGATCTTACAATCAAGATCCTGGAATGCTCTGAAACAAATTGCAAGACCGTTAAAGGGAATTCTAGTCACTTACAACACAACACATAATAGGGAACTGGTAACACACGATTGACATTTAGAACACTAGAAACTATGAGTCAGAACAAGAATAGAAACAACACAAGTGTTTGGTTTTCCAAGACATACAAGTGTTCATGCATACAAGCATATGATAAGTTACAAAGACCTAAGATACTTATACTATGTAACACCTTGAAAAGTCAAAACTAATCATCAAGGATAATGGGCTTAATTAGTGGGTATTTAATAAAAAAGGAAATAGGTTATGGGCTAAATTAGGCTTATGGGCAAGAGCCCAAGTGATTAAGGTCCCATAATCAGCCCTTTTACCAACTTAACCAGCCACCATCTCCCTCATTTGAAACCCTAGCCTACCAAATTCACAGAGAGAGAAAGTAGAGAGAGAAAGTGAAGAAAACTCAAGATTTGGAGCTTTAAAGGTTAAGAGATTGAAGATCTGGGTGTTGGAGCATCAAACAATAAGAAAGGAGAAACAAATCCAGGTAAGAATCGGCCTTTAAACCCTTCTGTAGATCCAACCCAGATTCTAGGGTTTTGGGTTTTAAAAAGTTGCAAAGAATTGCATAAAGGTCAGAATTTTACGTATGAAAACATGTAAAAAGCTTAGATGGAGCCTCATGATGATAAACTAAGAGATTGGACGTAAAAAGTTGCGATTTTGGGTTAAAAAAGGGTTGGTTCGTAATTTTCATGCGATCTGCGAAACTGTTTGTGCATCCAGCGAGTTTGCATACACAAGCTGCGAAACTGTGGGTTTCTGCGAAACTATAGTTTCGTAGGTAATTTCAAAGCCATGGAAATCCAACGAAAGTTGGGCGAAACTAGCATGCGAAACTGGCATGCGAAACTGGCAGCGAAACTTTTAGCGAAACTGGCAGCGAAAGTGGCAGCGGAACTCGTAGCGGAACTGGCAATGAAATTGTAAGCGAAATAGCTAGCGAAACTGCTTATCTGGCAGCGAATTAAGCTGCAAATTTAGGCAGAAATTAACCTCTTTAAGTGTTAACTTATCTGCAGGTTATGTAGTGTGATCCTAGCCTAGAAAGCTAAGTTTAGAGGTTACTCATGGTATCTAGGTGAGTTCTAGATCCCTTTATTTGTAAGTTTTCCCATGTTTTGGGGTTATTATGCATACTAAATTTACGTTTTTAAGTGACCGAGATTTTATGAGGTTTTAACAGGAAGATCGATTTTTCTATAAGGAAATGTGTTATATAAATGCTTAAAGATAAAAAAATTCGCGCTGACCTGGCAGCCCGGCCCCAGCCAGGGGCATTTCCCCATGGACCCCACTGTCAGGGGCTACCACCACGAACCCTCTCCGTCCCGCAGAGGGTTGGTTTTGTTTTATGATGACTAGTACTTGGCATGTTGTGTACTTTTTAAGTTAAGTAGTATCTATTAAAGTGGAAGATGATATTAACAAAAAGTGAAACTTAATGAATGTTACCCCCGGGCCCTTTTGATGATGAAAATTCTTGCAAGCACTATGACAGTCTTCACTTACGTGAGTCTGATGTATGATGATTGATCCGTATTCATTAGCAGGCTTTGTTCCTTGTAGTGTGAATCAACTGTCGGGGGTTAGCTACCATGATGATGTGTACCGACAAGGATCAACCTTCGTTGTCGATCAACATGGAGCTCTTGCTTTGTTCAATCTCGTTTATCGTGAAGTGAAGGATATGAAAGAATGAAAGATAATGAACATGCTTATTAAGACGCAAATGTTATGTATTATGATGTATGCATGGTCATTATATGAAGGATAAACTTTATATTTTCTTATCTGCCTAAACTAGAACTCACGCAGCAAAGCTGATTTTTATGCATAACAGTTGGTTGGTAAATGCTGATACTAAGGATGGCACCAGGGAGCTACTTGGAGAACAATGGATGGCATTCTTGTTTACTAAATCTTTTTTTGTAATTTAAGAAAAAGTACTATGTTTTATTTACAAATGAAGCAAAAATGTTTGAGTACAATATGATTTTCAAGTTTTAAAAGAATGTCTAATTATTTATGTTGCGTTGTTTTGTTATTAAAATGATATTATGATATGATTAACCAACCGTCAAGCTTCCCGGGAACGGGGCCTTACAAGTTGGTATCAGAGCCAAAGTTTAAGAGAATTGGGTAAGTAATTTTGATAACCTAAACTTAAATTGAAAATGGGACCGAATGAAGGATGCAATCCTAGTAGCGACGTGCCATCAGGTAAAAATTTTCAAGTAAAACTAGGATTGTGTGTGTGTGTGCTATGTGTTCTATGTGCTTCTAGATTTGAATACTGACATGTGTTAGGATAGTGATTGCTTGGGACAGGATGGTAATGTAAGTAGTTAATCACACTTGGCCACTATAATTAAGGACTTATCATACTTATAATAATCTGAGCAATTATCTTGAATAACCATTTTGGTGTTTGAATATTATAGGAATTAGTTATGGCTGATAGCAAATCAGGGAAGGAAACTCGAGGAGGTGCTCGTGGCGGGCGTAATACTAAACCACGTGTCACCCGGATCAAAGCTAAGGCTTCCGAGACTATTCACGAGGAGTCAGACCTCCATAGTCACCCTCAAACCCACTATGAAGGAGGCTATCGCTGATGAAGTCTACAATGTCATACAAAATGTCTTACCCTCGATGGTGACCGAGGTGATCAAAGCAGTCAAGGATGAAGAGGAAACTGATAAAAAGGGGAAGGAAAATGAGAAGAATTCTGGAAAGTCCACTGGGAGGACGAAGTAATCTGAAGAGGAGCCACCAAACCGTATGGTGGTTGTCCATTTTGACGACAGTGATGAGGAGTCCGAGAGAGAGACGACTAGGGGGTGCAACTATGGAGCATTTCAAAGGTGCAATCCCCCGACCTTTGATGGTAACAGCAATGTTCCTGCCGCTCATCGTTGGGTCAGAGAGATGGAAGTGGTAAGGAAATTAGTGACTGCTGGGAAGATCAGAAAGTTAAGTTTGCCACTTATTCTTTCATCGACTCAGTGTTGTGCTGGTGGGACAATATTGTCCAGGCTGAAGGAAAGTGATCGATAGCTAAAATGAAGTGGTCTAAGTTGAAGGAGTTGGTGTTAGAGGAGTATTGAACACATTAGGAATTAGACAAGATTGAGAAGAAGTTCTTGTATCTGGAGGCTTTGAACATGACTCATCAAGAGTATACCTCCAAGTTCAATGAACTTGCAAGACTTATGCCAGACATGGTGACACCTGCCTCCAAGAAGATCAAGAGATAGATGCAGGGTTTGCCCGTGGATATCAGGAGGCACATGATTGCGGCCAGACCAGACACATTTAGGTTTGTGGTGGATTTAGCTGGGAGGTTGTACGATTTGAGAGATCCGATGCCTATACAGAAAATGGTGAAGAAATTGAGTGGGAACAAGAATGGAAATGAGAAGAGGTTCAGAGGTGATAACTTTAGTTGTGGAGAGAAGAGGATGAGAGTTGAGGATAATGTCAGGGAGACGAGGAAATACAGGTGAAGGATGTGCTTGTAGAAAATATGGAAAAGGTCATTCGGGGGAGTGTAGAGTTGGGAGTGGAAGGTGTTTTAAATGTGGGGGCGAGGGCCACTATGCTAGGGATTGCAAGGTGGTGAAGTGTTACTAGTGTGACGAGATAGGACATGTGGAGAAGGACTACAAGAAAGGAAAATCAGGAGGATCAGGAACGGTTAAAGCTAGAGATAAGGGAAAGGGTGACAGTTTGAAGGTGAAGGCGAGGGCTTTCAACATAACTCGTGAGGAGGCCAGGGCAGATCTAGAAGTAGTTTTAGGTATATTTCTCGTATACCATGAATATGCTTCTTTGCTCTTTGATTCTGGTGCTAGTAGGAGTTTTGTGCCTGCTTCCTTTTGTTGTTTGTTGCATGATAAGAGTAGAAAGTTAATGAGTCTTTCTATGAAGAAACAACCATTGGTAAGTCCACTAAGGTAACTAAAGTGGTTGAGGATTTCCTGATTGAGTTAGAAGATTATAAGTTCCCTGTTAGGTTGCATGTTATGGCCATAGGAGGTTTCGATGTGGTGTTAGGCATTGATTGGTTACTTAGCTATGAAGCCAATATAGTATGTAGCAAAAAGGTAATTCTTCTAGCAACGCCTGATGGTAGATCTGTTACGGTTCATGGGGATAAGGTGTGTTGTGTACCGAAGGTCGTGTCGATGATCACAACTAAAAAGTACTTGAGACGTGGGTGTAGCACTTACTTGGGCTATGTAAAAGATGTGGATGCGCCAGAGCCACAATTATCAGACGTGACGGTAGTGCACAAGTTTCCTGATGTATTTCCTGAAGACCTGACTGGTGTGCAACCTGATCGCGAAATCGAAATCCAATTTGATTTGCTACCGGGCGCACAGCCTATCGCTAAAGCACCGTATCGATTAGCTCCATTGGAGATGGTAGAACTGAGGACCAGTTGCAAGATTTATTGGATAAGGTCTTCTTCCAACTGAGTATCTCTCCATGGGGTGCTCCGGTTTTATTCGTCAAGAGGAAACACGGTAGCATGCGGATGTGCATTGACTATCACAAGCTCAATAAGCCAACTGTAAAGAATCGGTATCCGTTACCAAGGATTGACGACCTGTTTGATCAACTTCATGGTGCTAGCTGGTTTTCAAGGAAATACTTCCAGTTTGGTTACCACCAACTAAAGGTGAAAGAACAAGACATTCCTAAGATAACATTTCGTATGTGTTATGGACACTATGAATTTCTCGTCATGTCCTTTGGATTAACCAACGTGCCAACTGCTTTTATGGACCTTATGAATTGGGTATGCCGGCCGATGTTGGATAAATCGGTAATAGTGTTCATTGATGACATCTTGATTTATTCAAAAAGTGAAGAGGAACATGCCGATCATATTCGAGAAGTATTAGAGACGCTCAGAAGTCAGAAGTTATATGCTATGTTCTCTAAATGCGCATTTTGGCTTCGAGAAGTTCAATTTCTAGGTCATGCGGTTAATCCCGAGGGGATCAGGGTGGACCCTACAAAGGTTGAAGCGGTGATGCAGTGGGAACCTCCAAAGACGCCATCTTAGATTCGTAGTTTCTTAGGCCTGGCAGGTTACTATAGGAGGTTTATCCAGGATTTCTCCAATATAGCTTCTCCTTTGACTAAGCTGACTTAGAGGGACATGAAGTATGAATGGGGTACTGATCAAGAGAACGCCTTCCTAGAACTAAAGATTGTTGGATTCTTTATGCCCAAGACACATAGAACATTGATGTGGTTAGTACGTTATGATCCAAGTCGGGTCATACCCAATAACAAGCTTAGCAAACACCAATTAATATTTAATTGATGATATGATCATGCAATTAAATAGATACACCATTTTAGAAAATGGGTTTTCTAAATAGATTGTGTGTGAGAAAGAACAACTTATAAGGATAATTTGTTCATGGACATTATTTGTAATGTTGTTTAAATTAGTTGAATAACATCAAATAATAAAAAGAGTGTATGTGTTATATAATTAAAAGGTTAATTATATATATATATATCTTTTAAAAGGTTAATT